>WURV02134870.1:0-19029 GCA_011762755.2 Epimenia babai
AGCGAAAATACATGCAAATTTCATTTGCGATTAATAATTAACAATTTTTTTCTTATCCACAGGATTTCTGCACGATTTGACGAGAGAATGTATTTTAAGAGTGTCTACCTATAACGTCACCTTACAACCACACAGGGTATACAACATTATTACTTACATATAAGTTTTCCCGTAGACGTGAGACAACTAACTTCAGTTAATTTACTAGTAGTTATAATAATAATTATTATTAATGTGTATTAGGTTATTTTCCAAATCCAATGGATCTATTGACAAACCCATCGGCAATACTAAACTGCCGCAAATCCATGGAGAAATAGCCAGAGGAAACCATTGGTATGTGGAGAAGCAGTTCGTCGAGTGTTAGAAACATCAGACTCGCAGCCGAAAGGTCGCGGAGTCGAAACCGTCCACCGGTCAAACTTTTTGCGGTGAGCCTCAGTAAGTCAGAGTACACCCGTCTCCGAAATGGGTAGATACTTGATACAATACGGGGATATGCTAGTGTCGAAGGTATTGTATGTGCGCTGAATAGCTACCATAAAACTCTTTATTCACCGCATCTGAGGGCCGTTACTTGCTTTATTGGCTGTTACTTGCTGTCTATAAATTGTTGTACTCTACCGTTGCTTTCACAGCGAGGCAAGGTCCGTGAAACAATATGGCTACTACGAGTATACATGTCACTGGATCTCTGGCGCCTGCTCAACAATATATGCAAATGTGCATCGAAATAAAGCCTATATTGGGATTCCGTGGATCATAAAACGCAAATGACTCAATCATAAAAGACAGCATCTTCCCCCTGGGCAATGACAGCAGACGACTGTCGGGCTGCTTAATCAATTTTTTGCCAGAGTGGGCCATTTACGTAGAATAAATAATTATTTGTACCTTTGTACCATGCTTTGTTGGAAAATATCAAAGCGTTGGCGCGCAACGCAAATCACAACCTAAATTGGCGCAAATACACGATACATTGATATCGATGCTCAAAGTCGCTATTTACAAATGGCTAACGTGTTTGATGGATAAGATGGATAACTTCTAAGATTTATTAACATTTAAGTGTATATATCTAAATTACATACGCATTACAGAGTACACATTAAATTTACACACAAAAATACACTTTAAGAGATGACGGAAACCGTGGGGCGTATGGCACTACACCTTTTGCGGATTAAGATCGATGTAAATCGAATAAAATAAAAACTCACCTACCAATAAAATAGTCCTAGTACTTATAAAAAGGAATAACACGTGTTGATATTACATTCATTGTGTCGCACGCAACCATATTTATATTTTTTCTGTTATGATATAATAGCAGTGATGCTTAGCGAAGACTTGAATTAATCAATTTTATATAAATATCACATTTCGTAAAAAAACAGCCGAGTGCCATGGACCATCTTATCTAGGGCGGATGAGCTGGTAGCTACATCATTAGACTGGAACGTCGGAAGACCCTCGTTAGTTTCCTGTCTAGCCAATATACTACCCGTAGCATTTTTTTCGCGGAAGCAGCTACACCACCCATCTGCCCACGGAGGTTGGGTAGTCATCGCAATGTAGGTAGGTATCAATTTCTATCTGGCGACGTGGCTGCCTTTCGGCTTATAATGACGTGGCGGCGTTTCGGCTTATAATGGCGCCGTCTTTTTACGCCGGAGAATCCTCCCTTATCTCGATATGTCACTCTCCATTGCCATTACCTATCGCATTTTTTAGGAATTCGCGAAATATCTTAAAAATCTGTCTTCTCTGATTACATTTCTGAAATCAGGTGTCGCCATTGCGTTTCTGAAATGTAGATAGTTTGCATTCACAGTTAGCATTTGTGCGTGAATTACAGTTAGAATTTGTGCGTGACTTACACTTAGAATTTGTGCGTGATTTACAGTGAGCATTTTTGTGTGAGAGAGTCTAATAGCTAGAGCTTTATTAGACTTTCCTTACTGAAATAAAAAATGTTTCAAACAAGCACAAATGAGCCAATATCCCTACAAATTGTCCGTCTCCTGCAAAATGAACATTACAAAAACTCATTTGGCGAAAAGCAGAACATCAAAGAACTAATCCCTCGCGGATTTCTCGATGGTGGTGGATTTCTAGGTGGTTGTTACCGCAACAGATTACGGCTACGCTTGTGGCATTTTCTCCAGTAAAATAACTGCTAAGTAGCTAGCGCCAACGACATCATCCGGGACCGGATTTTCGAGCCGCGCCTGCCGCGATATCAGCTGTACACTGTACACCACGGATGAATGCATCAGTGGTGACGTCAGCTTTTATGCCTTTGACAAAAAGAAACATACTTCATACGCCAATCTGTTTGAGAATATAAGGCCTGTCTACAGTGTCGGTAGGTAACAGTGTATGTTCGATCGATGTACACGTTCCGGTATTTACAATATACGTGGGGGTCGGCGATATCAACGAAACGCCGTACAATGAGAACAATACCGCGTTATATACACTGAAATACGGTCGCGAGCCGTTACCAGATTGCAACGAGAATAGCTTCCCCATGTAACTTCCACATAAAACATATCTTTGTGGTGTGAAATTTATGTTGTCAGTCTGATGCCGCCGGACAAATCGAACTTCCGACCGGCGAGTGCGTTTTTATTTGCGATTGTACGATGGATTGTAGTCAAACATTGCTAAACAATTCTCCCTCTGGCGTTGCTTAAAAATTACGTATATATGTGACATCCTCCAGCGATAGTCCCACATCCGAATAATCTAGGCCTATGTAGAAGTGTCGAGACGGCGACTAGAAACGTACAAACCGCATGAGCTACTGCAGAGATGGCCCGACCACATCGCAACGTAAACGATTTATAAAATGATGAAACTGGTGCATGGATAAAGCCGACAAAACGTAACCTTTGAAGTCTCTTAGAAAAACCGAGTTCTTATCGGCTTCAGTAGGGCGAGTTCCAAATCGCACAAACTTAGGTTTTACTCACGCCGTCTACGACAGAAACAAAGGAAATTGTCTTGTGTTAATATTCGAAAAAAAATCGTGAAGTGAGTTATCGTGAAATTTCTGAGGGTTTAATTTGTAAATTAAACTGGTGCAGACAATAGTAAGTGCGACTGATATTTACTACTCTTAATGAGTAGCACTGAAACCTCATCATTTTCCATTTTCGTTTTCCTTTCAATACAAAATGCAATCATGAAAATTGTCTTCATTTTGTCGAGTTGAAAGCGCGGGAAAATCGCTAGTTTGTGCGGATGGTTATTGGGTAGATTACCATCGGATACAATGAGAATGAATGAGGATGTACGATAATAACGTGATTATTCCATGAAAAGATTTCATATTGTAAACGGGATTTGATCGATTGTAGTGGACAAGGACCGGTCAACAGAGGGCAATCGTCCTCTACCCGCTTCTCATAGATAGACCGATGAAAAGGAATTACTCGAATATGTTTGAAGGAAGGCTGAGTGAACAGGGTCGGGATAATAGAATAGGTGGCAGATGTCTAGACTCCGGTACCATACGGATGAAGTCCATGAGGAATGGACTTGTCGCGAAGTAGCACGTTTATGATTTATAACATCATCAACAACACTTATTGAAGTAAACGCTCACCAAATACTATCTGTTGCCCAT
Organism: Epimenia babai; assembly: GCA_011762755.2. Taxonomy (NCBI): domain Eukaryota; kingdom Metazoa; phylum Mollusca; class Solenogastres; order Cavibelonia; family Epimeniidae; genus Epimenia; species Epimenia babai. The sequence goes on from WURV02134870.1 coordinate 3,635, forward strand.
TAAATCGGTGGAATCCTGGTGATTTATTGCATTGAGACAGCGAAATGCGATGAAATTGCTTATGTCTGAGCGTTGCAGCAATCTCGTAGCAATCCCAGAAGACGTACGATTGCGATTTACATTGCGTGATTTACTGACCCATTAAACTTAATGTATATCCGTTCTCCTCCAAGACCGGAGGCGTTGCAGTTTTCGGAAGGTTAAAAAATGAATTCCAATCCCCGGGGACTCAGGGGCGACAATGTATTATTGGCGAGATATTACGACTGTACCTAAATAAAGCCAGAGTTATTTTAAGGGTTAAGACTGGAAATAACTGAGCAAAAAGTTAGCAAATTACGGAAACATGCTTAAAGTGAGCGTAATGCCCAAATAACACGGGGCGGAGTTTGCTTACTGATGACGTCCGAACGAGCCCATGTCAAGGTGCATGGGTTTGGGGATATTATCATCAAATATATTGTAGGCTATTGTTTCCCTTGTTCAGTGCACGGGGAGAGATCTGTATTCGGCTAATAACAATGGATCGCCGAGTTGTGATAACAAAATATCTGAATAGCTGTAGAGAAATGCGCGGGAAAAACCCTGTACCTCTGATATAACTCATTTGGTAGAGCACCAGACCGGTTATCTGGAAGTTGTGTGATCGAGTCCCATCAAAAGAATAGGTTTTTTCTGTGTATGTATTTCTCTTCAGCTATTCGAAGAATCACATTGCCTACCCCCTTTAACATCATGTAAATATATGAATAACTGACGTAGAAATATATGAAGATATTGACGTTTGTGTGGAGTTTACCAGGTAAATAGTATGGCGATTTCTCTAACAACTTGATATCTTAGTGATTCTACAGTACAATGCATTGTATAACATTGTGTTGTGCAATGCAATCATATTGATATTATACCTTTAATACAACAGTCCTGTTAACATAATAATATTTCACTTTTATCGATCATTAATCTATGGTATGCATTTTACGCCTGTAATTATGATATTGTCGGTTATATAATTTTCTTCGTAGCAACCGATATTATATAAACACAAACAAGCCCTATAACGTAATATTTGAAGCCTATTTTGGTTTAATTTTTGGTGGAATTTCCCGATAACTCAATTCGTTCAAAGGGTGTGCTAGACGACGTCGTACGAAATAGAAAAGGGAGCGTTCAAATTCGGGGTTTGTTACGATCTCGCTGTAAGTACGTATGTAATGTTTCGATTTAGTAATGACTTCCTGAGTTGTTGAGGGAGGAGTCTGAAAACCTATTGCTCGTTTTACAATGAAGCCTCTAGTATCAAAAGACTGAACTGCTTTCCTATCACGATTAACGCGAGCTCTTGCATAGCAATTATACTCGGTAGTAAGAACTAGGTCTTGTCTTGCGAAAGTGTTCCTAGAATTTTAGGCACACAGAAAAGCTGTTGGCTTAAATCGACACAGTAGCGACGCATTATGTTATCAGTCCGTACCAGGAAAACTACATGTCTCGTCTGTAGAAACGATTCCCTCACTGCTGTTTATGGCCTCTATGTCTGGGGGAGAACCCATCACGGTGAAATATGATCTAAATGGTTTTATTGTCTGCCGTTATTCGTCGATAACATATTAATTGAATTACTTAATAGCGAAGAATCGTGCGTGGAGTCCGCAAACACTCTCTGCTCTTATTCCTGAACAACTCCGACTATCTCCATTAGCGCAACGACGTATATAATCTCTCTGTCAACATGACCTAGTAACAGAAAATGCGACTCTTCTGAAAAGAGGGTTTCATTACGTTTAACTAGAAACTGTTTGCCCGGCAGTATTCCAACTTCTCATCGCGTGACTCTCCTCGCTTGGCTATAGAATCTCTCGTTTATCCGATTAAGTCTGAATTCATCTGTCTTCAATGTGACAACGATCATGCTTTTCTTTTTGGTTCTAAATCGATATGATTCGATGCGATGCACAAAAACTGATAAACAGAACCAACAATTCTGTGTACGTTTATGTGATCAAGACATTATCTGCATCCTTCAGCAAAAAACTCTCACTGGACGTGAAGAATTATATACATAATCGGCACCTGCGATGCTAATAATTCGAGGAATTAGTCTGATGAAAGACGAAATTTTTCGGTGATGTTGAAGGAAATATATAAGGAAGGCAGCTAGTGGTATGAGATGGTAGAGACGACTCTCGTTCGCTATAGAAACTTCAAGACCCCATGGTTGATCATACTGATCGATTTAAATTTGTCTAAAAACGTTTGTAAAATGGAATGATAACCGTGCCCATTGCGTTGAGTTAAAGCGGAATCTTTCATTAGGAATATGCTCAGCTGGTGCGCATTGACTTTAAGAAGTTTCGTACATGTCGACATTCCATTTGATGACCACGACAAAGATGTTTCAAGTAAACAAATACATTATATCCGTCAACTAGCATATTCGCGTATTTTTCAGACACAATGAAATAACGTCATTTTTTTCAGATATAAGAATGTGACGAGGATATGGGAGAGGGCTGGGTGGGTGGGGAAAGGTGGGTGTTCACAGAAAAGATATACTACCGATTATCCGGAAAACTTTTTAATGCCGCAAGCACTTACAAGACTTACTTACAGTTAGATATAACTTATATTACTTGGATTATCGACAATGACAATGCAGAGACATCACGTGATAATCGCGGTGATGTTATTGGTTAATATATACAATCCATACCATCGTGTCGGTAAAGATGGCGGGCGTTGCAACGGTATTTTCTCGACGTCCGTATATTTACCGAAAACAACCCTGGGAGATTGGCCGTCTGTGCGATGGTCTGCGATAATGGGGTACGACCGTCCTCGCTGTATGGGCCACAGTTTTCAGTGCTATCAGTACTTGGGTCGTTGAAATATCGAGGACCAACCGATAAGCAGCAAGAGCATGGAAGGAAAATCAATCATGATGGAGTGATGCTGAGTGAAATATTACAACTTTATGCAATTTACAGTCGTCCGCGACTGTCATACGATTCTACCTAGGATAATATTTGCATCCAACTGTGCATATATAATAAATATCGACTACAGAGTCAAAGATACTGTAACTTAATCTGCAAAAAGTCCCAACGCATAACATCTTAAACAACAAACTTTATTAGCCGCATAGAAATCGACAACAGTCCAAATCTAATCAATTTCGTGGAAATGATTATAACCAAAACAATCTATTGTTAAAAATGAGAATGATGTGTCTATGTATGTCTGAGGCACTATGCGTGTTTATGTGTATCTGAGACAGCAGACAGATGCCTGTTTATGTATGTTTATGTATGATTCGCTAGGAGTTGACACTGGTCTTGTGTCAACAAGTCACTATTTTTGAGAACCACTGATATTTAAAATCTGTATATCATGCCAGCGATAGAGGTATAGTTTTTTTCTGTGCATTTTTCTCCAGTCTCCAGCTATTCAAAGAACCACATTGGCTACCCTCATTAACATCACATTAATATAGAAAACACCGCAAAAATCAGCCAATCAATTTATAGTCCATCATCCTTGTAACAGGTATCTGTGTATATAGCTGGCATGATATAGAGACTTAATCAGTGGTTCTCTAAAATGGTGTTAAATACCAAATGCACAGAGGAAAGCTTGCCCCACTAGCTCCGTTGGTAGAGCACCAGACCGATTATCCGGAGGTCGTTGGCTTTTGTCCCATCAGGGGTATGGACTTTTCTCTGCATTTCTCTCCAGTTCTTGCTATATGTCAAGCACGACGTCATCCTTCCCAACAGTAAAATAACCGACATGTCAAGCAATAGCTTCCATATTACCGTTGTGAGCTATAGCATTAGCGGAAACAACCCTAAAATCTAACATAGGAATGAGTTGGCCATTTGTTTCCTGTCTTTGTATTACTTATGTGCGTGCGTTGCAATGGGCTGACATTATACGGCTGTCTAGGCACTCATTGGCCGTTTATATAGCTAGTCTACATACTATGGTATGCTCCGTATTTTCTGTGAAGACATCGCCGGAATACACATCGCGAGAACTGGGCAGATAATACATTACGCACTTATTTGCGTATGTAAAGTAGGCAGAAATTGTACTGTCTAGACACTTATTGGCCGTTTATAAATCCAGTGTATAATAGACATACTATGCTATACTATATATTTTTTTTTGTAAATAAATCATTGGAGTACAAACAACGGGAACCGGGCAGGAAGTTGAAATTGGTTTATTCACGTCACTAATTCCGAAATATGGCAAGGACAACCAACGTATGTCGTACATTCCACTAAATTTGTGAGAGTTAAGGGTTAGGCGCGAAACCTGACATGAACAGACGAAGTTCTAGATGTTTTTGCTGAAAATAGTCACGGGTAGTATTCAGGGGATACCGGGGACTGCCGGAATTCCAGTATGACTACAGTACCTAGCTACTAGGCTGCCTGCGCATATTTTGAATAAGACAGGTAAATATGCGAAAGTGTGTGTGTATAATAATTTAATTTCATTATAATTTATAATCACGTAATTTCGATATTTCGATAGGTGAGAAATTTCCCATTTTCAGCCGATAAACGACATTCAACTGAATTGTACATGGTAAAGGTAAAAAGGGGTAAAGGCGACGTCTTGGTGCTACTTTCTAATAAAATGTCAGTCGCACGTACATTTCCCTACTCCATCTCTATTATATATTTATAATAAGCCATGCCACGATCAATCTTTCTCAATATTCAAGCACGAAAATCTTGCTCCTTTCTTACCGTGGAAGGCGCGGGAAAAAAATCCCTGGTTTATGCAGGTTCGAACTCACAACCTCGGTTCGAACTCGCAACCTCGCGCATGAAAGGCAGCGATTCTAACCACTACACCAGTAGGGCCATACACTGTTTTTTAATAGCCGTTAGGTATTTTTTGTATATATAGAGGGCAACGGGCAGTCGATACAAAAGCCATTTTTAAAAATTATAATAATGACGATAATGTTTAAGTATTGACTATAGCAAATAGTTTCTCGCTTTAAATCATCAGACATTAGAATAACAACCGACCCGTTATACATGGTAGTATCATGTCTTCTTCAATCACCGACATGGTGTGTAATAGCGTCGTTAATGTCTGACGTAAGATACCGCAAACGTAGATGAAAAGATGTCACCGTTATATTAGTTAGCTGAATAAATGAGTATATCAGTATTAGGAAGAACAGGGCCGCGATTTTATAATCCGCGCTGTGAGCGTGAAAGAAATGAAGCTAATACCGTTGGAAAATACTTTTAATAATAATTATTATAATAATAAAGCGTTATTTAGAGTGCCGAATTATCCCTTGGTCAATAATGACAAGATGATGTCGACGACACTTTACAATGTCATGACCTAAAAAACATAAACTAATGTAATTTTATCCAAAACTTTTGGTTCACGTTTGAGAATAAACATGCATGTGTAACTGTGCTACAATTTTACGTCAACGTGTCAAGTTGCTAGTCGCTAACAATGCTCGTGGATTTTCTTTATGCCGTAGAGAATACAGTTAAAATGATTAAGAATTGTCGATTTGTCCCGCATGGCGTGATTTGCTCGGGGAACGAGTTTCTCAGGACAGTAATATCCATTACATCGTGAATTAAGAGTGAACATATACTTACAGTGTTCAGGATGGGCAGCACCTCGCTGTAGACGAGCGTAGCGGCGCGGCGAACATAAACAAGATAATAATAAACATGTGGAGAAGAAACGGATCTCCTGGATCGCGTCCGACTCCGAGCGAGAAACTTTGGATATTAGTATGGGAGCAGGCTGACTACTGTACAGTCCCTAATATATTAATACACGCGTAGTGGGAGAGCGCGAACAGAGAGAAATGGCGTAGTGAGTCGCGATAGGGCCAATATATAGTCTACTCTCGCCATATCGATCCGCGAATTCCTGCAAGACTCTACGTAACGCGCCAGCCCTGAGCAGCGGCAAATAAAGAATGCGATCTATTGCAGAATAAATACCAAGCTCGCGTGCCTACACACTTTTTTAAAGTATGCTCTGCAAAGAATCAACATCGATATGTACAATCCGACTTCCGACAATAAAATTTATCTTGAGACTAGCGAGGTCGAGCTGTGACTTCGAGAGCGCACCGTAAACCTTTACTTCAAACAACATATATGTAATTAAAAATATTCTAATGGAAACCTTGCTTTGACTAAATCATCCAACTGTCTATTAATGCAATGAAGTCTGTTTGCAATGTAATAAAATCGAATAGATCTACATAATACGCATACTGTCGATGCATATAATCGTAGATAGCGTAATATGTTACGCTAATAAGTAAACTTAATATAACATTACATTCAATAGCTGTTCGAAGTGGTTATTCGTGTACTTGTGTTTTGTTTGACAGATAGTACAATTCAATCAAGTATATTTCATTATATTTCGTAAGGACTCTGCGATACGCATGTAGAATACATTACAGACTTAGCAATAATATTTATAAAAATCAATTCTATCAGTAGGATAGAAATCAACTCGACAGAGTCGAGACCGTTGTTAAATAAAATAAAAAAATTATAATATTCTGTCTTGTGTTACCGATATCTACTTTTGCAGATCAAGTGTCTTTGAAATTGTGTGTACGTGTGTGTCTGCGTTTAGTCTCTTCACACAGACACGCACGTGCGTATATAGAGAATGCATCAAAAATAATGTCATTGCTTACAACTCTTAAAGCGACATTAATCTGTAGAACACGCGAGAGAAGATACCACGACAAGATGGACCAAGTCTGAAGCTAACTGCGTCGGCGCCCACAATCACAGTAATTAACCGAAGTATTAGACTTAACAAAATATAATGCAAATGCAAACGGATATCAGTTAGACACGTAGACACGTCAGTTAGACACGTCAGTTAGGTCAACTTGTAACTCACAACTCTTACGATCGCAATAATTCAAACACTAGTCGGTAATTACGCAATCGTATTTTTATAGTATTTTTATACTTAACTAAGGATAAAAAAGGAATATGAGACGACATATGGTGAAGATAGCAGTGGTAAAAGTATAATTTATGGTTACATATCGACCGGAATACCTGTTACGTTACCACACGGCTACCACGTTGTAATGCGTTTTCTCGGTTATCTAGTCGGTATCTAAAACCACACTTTATCCAGCGATCTAATATGTTCAAATTGATCTAGTTACTGAAAAAATGTCTTCGTTATATATCGAAGTTAGTATGTATTCATTTTTAACAGATGGATAACAGCTTATTGCAGCATGATTTTGATAGTTATTATAGAAATGTATCTTCAATTAGTGATATGCCATTCAGCTTTATTGTTTTTTCTTCTTCTATAATTTAACAATTTTGTTTTGTGTGATTGTAAAAACTGTCGCGTCACCGTACTATTTAAATGTAAAGTGGTTTATCGTGTGTATGTGTGTGTGTGTGTGTGTGTGTGTGTGTGTGTGTGTGTGCGTGTGCATGTGTGTGTGTTTGGTATACTAATATGCTAATAATTGTTTTCTTTTGCAATGATCGCGTGATAAACGGCAGAAGACGAAACCTTACAATGCGACAAACAACGATGGGCCATGGCTTGATGCAAAAAGAACAATGAAACGCTTTAAATTGCATAGCATAATGAGAGTTTTTTTTGTTACATTGATGAAACTAATCGCGTGGGCCATTAATCACCCGCGACCGTGCGTTTGGAAATTATGAGGATTTATACTAGACTTTTTATAATTAGTAATTACTTCGTCAAAAAAGGAAATCGAGGCAGACTTTAAAGTGTAATTTTTACATAAACTTAATCTGTTCATGTGGGTAATCATAGCTGTAACAATGTGATTATGCGTGGACATCTGCCCCCTGACTTGGCCGTGTTGCAATGACTCAATCAGCCCTATTTGTGGCTATCTCCTAACCCATAGTTATCAACTGTAGCGGAGCGCGCGATATTCGCGACATTTGTAGGATGTTTTAGAACCCGATGCCGGTAGCGGGAATGAGCGAGTGAACTGCTGGTCCCAGATTCTTCGGTCTTCACGCGGCCGAACCGCAGTCTAGGACTCTTTGTTACTTCTGTCAAAGACCGATAGTTGTTTAGACAACGGCCGTATCCTCATCTTATTAGTCTGCGGGCCAATCTTGCTTTTCTGAGATATTGCAAATGAATGGTAAATCATTATGGAGATACTTCTATTTAATATCTTGTCGTCGTTACTCCATAGCCAGTAATTTTGGCCGTTGGCGTCTTTTTGCATGTTTATACGCTCCTTGCACCCCGCCGTCAACCCATGTCTTGATGTCGATCCATTGCATCTTCCGTCTTCCCACCTTGATCTTTCCTGGAATGTCGCCTTCTATGGTTTTCATCACAAGGCTGTTTGGTCGCCCCTTCCAGTGGCATAGTTGAGCTATTTCACGGTCTTTCACGATGGTGACTAGGTCTCTTTCACTTGTAACCTTAGCCTTCTTTCTCACCCATGTGTTTATTTTTCGCTCTATCCAGCTGACTATTACCATACGTCTCCATACCCACATCTCAAACGCTGCAATCGTCTTTTTATCTTCCTTTCTCAAAGTCCAGCTCTCGCACCCATATAGAGCCACACTCCAAACTGAGGACTTTATCAAACGCTTTTTCATTTCAAGGCTCTCAGTTCCTTAGATTTCCATACATCCGTCACCTCGCTGGTCATCGACCTCGCAGTAGCAAGCCGGTTCTTTATCTCGGCCGTGAGTCTGTTGGGATAATAAAGCCCACATACTAGAATTTAACGACTGTGTCCACTTTCACTGGATCGATTTTACCTTTCCCATTACCCTTCCAGGTCATAACGTTGGTCTTTTCAGCATTAATCTTCAGTCCAAAGGCCTTACTGTGTTCTTTCACTCTTTCCACCATGTTTTCCATTTCATTTTTATGTTGCTATCAGTGTTTCAGTGTTGTGTCGTCAACGTATCTTACATTCCAGATGTCAAACCCTCCAATTGTGCACCCACTTAGGGTAGGTTATCTCTTACCTCGCGCATTATACATTCGCCTACGATGTTGAACAGTATAGGTGATAGTAAACAACCCTGACGCGCGCCTTTCTCAAACATGACACACTCTGTATGGCTATCTCCTACCCGTACGACGCCACTCGCATCCATATAGAGTTGTCTGGTGTGCCAAATGGGGTGTTTAGGAACTGCTAACATAGTCATTGCTTCCCACAAACTTGCATGTTTTCTCGCTGTCAAAAGCTTTAGCATAATCTTTAAACAGCAGTCAGAATTCTGGATCACTTTTACCTTCCGCCTTTTCGATGATGTTCCGCAACACAAGCATCGCATCAATCGTGCCATTCCCGCTTACAAATCCAAACTGCTCCTCTCCTATCTCATCTTTTGTAAATTATGTAACTCGTTGTCGAATAATGTCGAAAATTATTTTGGAAGCGTGACTAATTAGATTCAATGTGCCATGTTTGTTACATTCTGCCGGCTACTTTAGGAATTGTCACCATCTCCGACATTGTCCAATCAGTCGGCCATCTACCAGTTTTCCATATCTCATTTATAATCGTTTTCATGATGTCGACAACCGTTTCGCCGCCTGCTTTCAATACTTCTGCGTGTATTCCATTTAGTCCCACTGCCTTATTATTCTTCAGTCGTCTTATCTCTATTCTAATTTCCGGTTTGAGCACCTCTGGTTCTTTATTCTTTTCCTGTTTCCATGGCGTTGCATCAATTTCTGTTGGATCTTTCTCAAACAGCTTCTTGCAATATCCATGCCATCTCTTCTGTATCATGTCCTTGTTGTATATCATGTTACCATTCTCTGCTTTTATACCAATACCCTTGTTGACTCTTTTTCTTCAGCAATCGTTTTCACCAGCTCATACACTTTCCTCTTGCGCGAGCTGACTCTGCTTCTTTCAATATATAGGTTTGTTGAATTGTAATACATCTTTAGTTTATGGAGAAATACAATGCAGCGCTAAAAAACTTCATAAATTATCAACATTATGGAGTATATCGGTTATGTCATTATTGCAAGTTTGGTACTGGTATACGTCATAGATCCTCACCATTTATAACTGGTATTCCATTCTAAAGGTGACGTGATATATTATAAGATATGACACTCCTGCTCAATAAAACGTATTAATGTTGTGACATATGTAATTTGTTACATAAAAAGTGTGACGATATTTGAATATCGCAATAACTGTTGTTTTATACGCAGAAAACATGCATAAACTGCGGAGTGCAGTCATTACTTCGACATTTTTTGTTTTGATAATATATATATGTTAATAAAGCTTGTAACCGAACATCATGATTTACATCGATTTGGTTATCATTCATCATGATATCATTGCTTTATTAACTGTGACATCATTAAACCCGGACACGTTCGTAATAAAGACTCTTTCCATCGCAATAATGACAATTCAATCAATAAACACTAATAAATACAGTCAAAATAAACTTTCGTCAACTTTATTAACTAGTACATTGATAACACCTTACACAAAGTTAGACCTATATGTAATTGATTATATCCGCCAATGGCTAAAATCACTCAGACACCGAAATTTATTGAAAAAATGACGTGACTTACACGTCCTTTATTCAAGAGAGTCATTGGAACTAACACCTTATCAAAAATTGAGATTTAGTCTGTTGAGGCATGTTATTTGTTAAACCAGAACAGCGCAATGATGACCATTTTCTCCGCGCAAGTGGCATATTATTGCTTGGTATCATCGTATTTTTTTTTTGGTAACGTTTTGGGACAGTGAGAACGTTTGCGATAGGCAGTGTTTGTTAGTCATGGAACATGAAAGCGCCCAGGCTAGTTTATTCAAGTCGTTAGCATCGATTACTTCGGCGTTGTGCAAAACATCCGCCATTAATTGTAAGTTATCGTGGCGCTTGCAGGCGCAGGTCTCGCGATGATGTAATTGGGGCAGGTGAACCCAGAACGATCTGAATAGACAAAACCTAGCATACGACATTATAGTCTCTGGGAATTCTTTGCAAAACTTTCTGTACATAACTTTCATGGATTCGGTCAATATTTAAATATGTTTTTAACTTTATTTTTGGTCGTATACTTAATTTTGCCCGGAAGCACTCTTAAATTATCATCGCGTGCTAGAAACGTGCGAACTTGAGGTATTTGGGGAGAAGAGAGGGATTATCATTGATATGAGTGATAACAATCGATATTGTCAATTTTTGTCATTATTGCGACACGACACTTCCGTACACCACGAAAAGTGGCCAATTAGTATAATTTCTTTCTATGCTATTTTAATATTCAAATCCAAAATTGTTTGAGAGAAATGCAATGTAGGACAGCTAAAACTATAAAAAATTAAACTTCAATTATTTTCTGGTCATTGTTGTGACTCTGTGGTCACTGTTGCTAATCAGTCACTCAAGTCTGTCTCGCTAAAGGAAAACTGAGCGGATTTTTAAAACACCCACCGTCGTAATTGAACGGGCAGAGAGTACGATAATAAAATATAAAACAATTACAATCAGCACATGCAAATACTAGATAACACATATACACTTCACACAATGTCATTCTTGCGATGTATTACGTCGTTGTTGCGAGTAATTATATTATATTACGTTGGAATTCGAGACAATCACACAACTTCTTGGGCGATTCCTTGATCTATCACGTATTGACGTATTTCTTCAATTATCTACCCACAACAATATATGCCTTGAACTACGCTCTTAAACGTGTCATTTTTGTGAAAATGTCGGTGTTTATTGCGAAATACAGATATTTGCAGCAATGACGATCGAATTTGTGACTAATTTTACTCTAAGTTTTATGTGTACTGTCAAGGGAGATCATGTCGAATGACACTTCTGTGTTGTTGGTTGATACAATGTTTATACAGTTATACGACAAATTGCGTTTGTTCGCGAGTATGGCAAGTATATTTATGCTGCGTCGTAAGTATGACAGATAATTTTCATGCATTCTAAATAAAGTCCAATTACCTTTCATGCCGGTATCGGTGGGATTTTTGTAGATGTTAATTTTTTGTTTGCGCGGGATTCACGTGTTGAGCTACCAAAAGTTGTCTCCCGTGCATGTACTTAAAGCCGCAGTTGCTATTAACTCTTGTGTCGAAACAGTGACAAATTATTGCGTACCGCATTTAATGAGCAGGGTGAACATTTTTTTAAGATTATGGTCTCGTATCTCGGGTAGATCTACATAGGTGTTGATAAAACTAAAAATGTATACTAGAAGTTACATTACGCTAACCAAATTGTCTAGCATTTATACGACGGCAACTTACCATCTTCGTCCACGTCGACGATATTTGTAGTTGTCTATATATCTTGTCAATCAATTTTATTGATGATTAGTCTGCGTGGCAGAGAAAATTAATACGTATGTAAAGTGCAATATCTCGAATAATATGTCAAATATTGTTAGCAGGATTCATTTCGTACGTAGAGACAATGGATATCTCTTAACAAAGATTGACCCACATACGTATATAGGCCCACGTATACCCGTACATACATAGTTCAGTGGAAAATGAGTAATGTTCTTCCCCGGATCTGGTTTTGCTCGTTATATATTTTAATTATTACGCAACGGACGGCACTGTGAGGGAAACGCGCCTTGATTGGTCTGTTCCATTACATCGGTCGTGTGTTTTTCAAATGTTCAAAGTGCGCATAATATAATTTCTGGTGGATGAAACGACGTATAATATGTACCGGGTAAAAGCTCCGAAGATCGATATTCTTATTTGCCACAAGGTGTGGTCATTTTTCTGGAAGGTGTTGACAATATTTTTGTCATTTGAGAAGCACAAATTATCGACGTTACCATGGTAAAATCGACTTTTTTGTTGTCCTTCACAAAATGTAGCCGTTAACCAGTCAAAAGAGACATCGGATATGTAAGCTTTAAAGTGAAATTGATTCGATGCAAAAATCTATCAAATCGAGGAATACGAAATCCATAGATAATAATCCATTGTGATATTAAATTTCACATAAAAGGTTGTATGCGGTAAAATACAGTAAACAGTAAACTGTGCGACGACAATTGTGTCTCCGTGGATAGTGTATTCCGCAATAGTGAGAAACATTGATTGTATCAGATGTCACGTGCTTTTGGGAGGAATTATTAACCAACGTGGTAGAATATCAACCTATAGTGAAGATGAAGATCTCTGGAAGTTACTGATTATCTGGACCATCTTTGGCCCTTTAGCAATCTACCAGAGACTGTCGTTGAATATGGTTGAGGCTTATTTTTAATTAATCAAAACCAGCGCCTAATGCGATACACCTCATCTCGGAAGATAGTGGACCTGATTTATACAGTGGTATGCCGGGACAGCGACGAAAGTACGATTAGACCGCACCTCAGTCATGCTAAAAGGAGACAACGATATCGGTATTGGCTACTGAAACACCCTCAGACGGGATTAAATGCGGTTTTTGTCAAGAAATCGTCACATGCAATTGGATGTGAATACATGCCAGCATGACTGACGAACTGATGAGATTAACAGATGCAAAGCCGATATAGTGTCAGGGTCGGTTTTGAAAAACTCAATCGAAGGTTCCGTTCGTTGTAGTTTTTCGCGCATCTCACGCCATGCGTAATAATCTTTGCAAAAATTACACAGATGAAATCGTCAACAGGCAGATGAAATCGATAACACGCAGATGAAATCGACAACACGCAGATTAAATCGTCAATACGCAGCTGCTTTCAGACGAAATGCAATTCTGCCACGCCAGCGTCCTCTGTGGGATATAAACTGTTAGCTATGTTACTCGGAAAATCATGTTCATTATACAAGCTATTTAGGCCTAATGAATCGACATTTAAAAAAGTTTTTTATCGAGTAATTTTCTGAAATCAGACGATCCCACTCGAATGCTTTCATTTTTTCCATTGGTAAGATCGTCATATTAATGACCGTTTTGTCGTTTCTAGACGCGTAGAGGAAATCGATAACACGCAAATGGTCAAACTGTTATGTAGCAAAATTATACAAAAATGAAGTTTCGTTTCTTAGACTCATCGATGCAATGCATTACGAACTCGTGGTTGTAAAATAGAAATCTTTGAAATTATCAATTGACGGGTAAATATCAAAAGACAATTAATATAGTAATATGAAGCATAGTTTACCTTTCGCAATCATCTAATGTAAAGTCATGTGACGGTCTTTGGATCACTAACAGTCATTGACTTAGGAGATAAAGGGCAACACCTTTTATATCGACTAACTGATTCATTGATCACAAGCTTTCGCATAAACACTATGCTCCATCAGGTGAAGCATAGTGTTTATGTGAAAGCTTGTGATCAATAAAGCAGTTAGTCTATATAAAAGGTGTTGCCCTTTATCTCCTAAGTTATTAACAATTAGACTAACGCGGCTACCCACCTATATACCTACAAGTAGAAATATTGACATTGTTCCCCCACTCCAACCATTTGCCACGTGTTATTACGAGTCTTCTACAGCCTTCACTTGTCTCGATAATTTTTCTGAGCTGATTGCTCCGGACAAAGTTGAATAATCGTGAAATTCAAACCCCGATCGATCCCCCACAAAGAGCCATATTGTGTGTGCGGTTCGCTTGTCTATTTTCTACTGCCTTTTGCAAAATTTACAGTGACTTTCTTCTGTTATCTTTTACCATGTTTCATTCCTTGGCCATGTGATAGTTTTACCTGGGTAATTTTATAATGCAATACTACGTAATTTTCTTACATTTTCATGTGATGGTTAACATAGTTTTACAGCGTTATAATATGTCTCACACTGTGCCACTATCTGATCTGTGCCGCTATATTTTTAGCTATATTTTCTTTATCTGCGATCTTACTGTATATGTCTCATTTATTTTCAACTCATTTATTACCAAGTGCGATTTCGAACTGTATTCCTTGTATTTTAGTAAATCATAGTTAAATTTGTAAAGTGTCTTATAGCCATGTGTTAGAAGGGCACTATAAATCAATAAAATTTCATTAGTCTTTTATCAGTCATATTTGAGATTGTATAGAGTTTGAAAATTAATAATTCATGTAACCTTTGGGTTGAAAACAAACATGCTAAACATGGGCTAAGATATGTCTCCTTGTCACTATACCTGCGTTTGCCACAAGCTTAGGTGGTTCTCAGAATTACATATAAGCCAGCCATCCCTTAATATGATGTACCACAATCAAATGAGGAGTTGAACATGGATCCACTGCCGTAAAATTTTTTATTCTGTTCTTTAATCTACTCTATTATTTTATTTAGTTATAGGCTGACTACCGAAGTAATCGTTGTGTGGGCCAATTTCATTTATGACCCTTTACAAAGC
>WURV02134981.1:0-19029 GCA_011762755.2 Epimenia babai
CATAGCTTTGTGAACAAAGGTCAGCACCTTGTAAATGATCCTCTGCGACACAGGCAGCCAGTGTAGCTCTACCAGGCTACAATAATAGGTATTTCGCACTAGTGTTCATCCTAATGAGACGCCACGTGTCACATGACGTGCTGTGTCACATGACATGCCGTGACACATTATGTATGTTGAAGATTTTTTGCAAGAGGTTCTCAGAAGAACCATACATCTTTAAAAAAATAGGTTACTCTCTAGTGGTCGTGACAAACATGAGAGAACGTATGAATGCGTTCGTACTCACGAGCGAACAAAAATGGTTATCGTTAACTATGGGGAAATACAAATCCGATTCGAACCCACGTCCTCCAAATAACCGGTCCGGTGTTCTGCCAAATGGTAATTATCAACAATAATAGAGGTATGGTATCGTGACGTTAACGGGGGTAGCCAATGTGGTTCTTCGATTGATGGAAAGAAATGCCAAAAAAATTCCCTTACCTCTGATGGGACTCGAACCCGCAACCTCCAGATAGGAGGTTCGAATCCCATTAGAGATATAGGTTTTTTCTGTGCATTTCTTTCCCGAGGTAGAGTAGCGCTACAGGAAGCTGATTTCATTAGCGCCCGACGTACGACGTCATCCTAACATTACCACACTGCATGTGTTACCAAGACCTTCAGGGGCGAACGGACTTGAATACACCTTTACCAGACTGCTGATACCATGAGGCAATTACTTTTTTCAACCAACTGTCGAACCACATACGTATGTGACCATATTCAAAATCATATTACACTGTATCCAATGCATGTGATTAGGTGGGAGAGTATTTATTTATTACAAAATACAAAAATAGACCACGAATGTTGTTGCAACAAACTAAATATCAGGATTTTGTATGCTTTAGCAGTTATTCCTTAAATAAGTTTCTAGCCAATGGTCATCTCTTATCTTAACAGTGAAATAATATTTCAATGCAGGAACTGTATTCGCTCTATTGCGCCATCTTTGTGCTATCTTGAGAGGGGGCATCCTCGAGCGTAAATGTGGGTGGGCATGGGGGGGGGTGTGTTTGCTAGTAAGGCGATGAGTATGATACGTCCTGAGAGGATGGGACATGCCCTGCAGACAAGGGAGATACATGGAAGTGAACGATGGGGATACGGTGGTGTAAACTAAACAGTGTACAAGAAGTCTGCATTAACGAGAGGTTCACTGTAGCGTAAACGGATTGCATACTGTAACGGTTGTGTTAACAATGTTAGAATGGTTCAGAAATGATGAAAATACTGTTCGGTTAACAATGTTAGAAATGTGCATAAATGATGAAAATACTGTTCGGTTAACAATGTTAGAAATGTGCATAAATGATGAAAATACTGTTGGGTTAACAATGTTAGAAATGTGCATAAATGATGAAAATACTGTTGGGTTAACAATGTTAGAATGTGCATAAATGATGAAAATACTGTTGGGTTAACAATGTTAGAATTGTGTATAGGTAAATGAAGAAATTACTGTTGTGTCAACAATTTTAGAATTGTGTGTAAACGAGGACATTACTGTGATGTCAACAATGTTAGAATTATGTGTAAATGACAAAAAGTACAGTTGTGTTTACAATGTTGGAATTGTGCGTAAACAATGAAAATACTGTTGTGTTTACAATTTTAGAATTGTGTGTAAACGAGGACATTACTGTGGTGTTTACAATGTTGGAATTTGGGCATAAATGATGAAAATACTGTTGTAATAGAGTAAACGGACAATAGTTGTGCAAAAAAGAGTACAGTTTACTGTGGAAATCCGAGGAACAACAACGTAGCCAAGAGGCTTAAATATTGTTTAGAGGTTTCAATAGTTCCACTGAGAAAAATCGGCGGTCTTCCTCACATACCCGCATAGACGTTAGCGTTGCTGACACCTTAACAAAACATTAATGCCGATGATAAGTTGACAGGTACATCTCACCTGGAAGACACTGACGAATGGTCGCGAGAGGTTGACTTCTGTTAGACTTCATGGCTTCTGAATATGACGGCGGGCTGTGTGTCGGTTCGTTGTAACTCGGCGGTCCAGGAGCATTGGGTAAGGGACTGGATTCACCTGCACGCGATAGGCAATAAAGAAAGACCCTAGCTTGTCCCATCATTATATCACCGGTCGATAAAATAGAGTTTACTAAACTCGAGAGTAGAATAACTGTGCTTTGTACCAGGTGTACCAGGTGTACCGGGTGATGAGTCATGGAGACAGGTAAATGTGACATCTTTCAACCGTGAACTGGTGTACAGGAACAATGTAAATACCATTTAGTTGGTTCATTTCGAATCATTCTTATTTAACAATTTAACAATGTATTTAAGTTGCCTATATAAACTGAATAGCCTTCACGGACACTCGCAGAGAGTGTGGAAAGAAATGCACAGAAAAAACCTTCCGATCATTCCATCAGAGGTATAAATTTTCTCTGTGCATTTTTTTTCCAGCTATTCAGAGAACCACATCAGCTATCCCCATTACCATCAAAATAATATGGTAAACGCCGCAAAAATTAGCCAATCAATTTAGAGTCCATCATGCTTGTACAGATATCTGTGGATATCGCTGGCATGATATACGGACTTAAAATATCAGTGGTTTTTAAAAACGGTGTCAAATACCTAAATGCGCAGGAAAAGGCTTGCCCCTGTAGCTCAGATGGTAGAGCACCAGACCGGCTATCTGGTGGTCGTGGGTTCGTGTCCCATCAGAGGTATAAGGTTTCTGTGTGCATTTCTTTCCAGCTATTCAGAGAACCATAATGGCTACCCCAGATGCTTGTAATTAATTTTGTATGACAGATAAGCAGAGTATAAGGTGAAAATATGAATTACTTTTAAAAAATACACGTGTATAACACAAGGGAAGTGAAATAAAAAAGTTTGTGCTGATGTCATTCGTGGTCCGCTTTAGCACGAGGGGTACTTACGTGGGGCATTCGCGACGCGTCGGTGCCGCTTGCTGCTGAAGTAGATGTAACAGAAGATGATGGCACTGCAGATCAGCACGGTGAGCAGGAGAATCCCCAACCTATGATACAATGTTTCATTTGTGTTACTCGTAGTGACTCTGGTGCATGAGTGGTACCGCTCGCCGATGGGCGTTACTCGTAGTGACTCGGGTGCACGAGTGCTACCGCTCGCTGATAGGCGTTACTCGCAGTGACTCTGGTACACGAGTGCTACCGCTTGTTGATAGGAGTTACTCGCAGTGACTCTGGTACACGAATGCTACCGCTCGCTGATAGGCGTTACTCGCAGTGACTCTGGTACACGAGTGCTACCGTTTGCCGATAGGCGTTACTCGCAGTGACTCTGGTACATGAGTGCTACCGCTCGCTGATAGGTGTTACTCGCAGTGACTCTGGTACACGAGTGCTACCGCTAGCTGATAGGCGTTACTCGCAGTGACTCTGGTACACGAGTGCTACCGCTTGCCGATAGGCGTTACTCGTAGTGACTCGGGTGCACGAGTGCTACCGCTTGCCGATAGGTGTTACTCGCAGTGACTCTGGTACATGAGTGCTACTGCTCGTTGATAGGCGCTACTCGCAGTGACTCTGGTACACGAGTGCTACCGCTTGCCGATAGGCGTTACTCGTAGTGACTCTGGTACATGAGTGCTACCGCTCGCTGATAGGCGTTACTCGTAGTGACTCTGGTACATGAGTGCTACCGCTCGCGGATAGGCGTTACTCGTAGTGACTCTGGTACATGAGTGCTACCGCAAGCTGATAGGCGTTACTCGTAGTGACTCTGGTACATGAGTGCTACCGCTAGCTGATAGGTGTTACTCGCAGTGACTCTGGTACGTGAGTGCTACCACTAGCTGATAGGTGTTACTCGCAGTGACTCTGGTACATGAGTGCTACCACTAGCTGATAGGTGTTACTCGCAGTGACTCTTGTACGTGAGTGCTACCGCTCGCTGATAGGTGTTACTCGCAGTTACTATGGCACATTAGTGCCATTGTTCTGTAATCGCGATCTATTAATCCAACTCTACAAATTTGGGGTGTAACGCGAAACGCTCGAAATGAATATAAATTACTATTATTAGTTAAAGTAGTATAAAATATCTAAATGAGAAGCAAGGTTGCCCCTTTACTCAGTTGTCAGAGCAATCGGTTATGCAAAGTTCGTGGGTTCTAGTCCCATTGAAGGTATCAGGTTTTTTCTGTGCATTTCTTCCCATACAAAGTCATGGGAGGTCGAAAATCTATCTGAAGGTCAAAAAAACACAATTGTCAATACGTAAAAGAATATAAAACAGTATTATTATATGACTTGATGTTATGTTAATAATTAGTTTAACTGATCACTCACCAAAAATACCAGAGTGTGTACCAGCATGTTGCAGTCAACTCGCAAGAACGCGGTCGCTAAAACAATAGCATAAACATCGTTGTTTTTAACAAGGAGGATAACGTAGTAGATTATAAAGAAGTTTTCATAATAATAATGTATTGTCAACTCGTCGTTAAACATAAATTACTTCAATTCAATCTGATCACATTAATTTCTCAAATACATTATACACATACAATAGTTACAATAATATATACACTTAGCTTACATGGTAGTAGACACATATGTATAATTATTATATACATATCAACGTCAGAATCAATATAAAAAACAACATGATTATTATTTTCTTAATGAGTTTGCATGCGTACCAACGCACACTCAATTTAACAAAAAAGCTATTGTTATGTACTTGAGAGAGGGAGGTGATCGACGTATAACTTATTGTATACCACCCGCGATATTTACTTCCGCGATTTATGTTGTAGCTGTTAAAAAGTTGCAATGCGAAAAAATAGATAAAAACTACTTGGCTAAATTCACTTGCAACTTGTTATTGAGCATTCGTAATCAATTTTGACTTGCATAGACATTTTAATTCTCCTTTTCAGTCCAATTACAATACTATTACAATAGTATCGCATAGATCTGATATATTTGATACAGTATTTTTTTTCGGCGGGCAAAATTTCGAAAGTGTCTGCAGTTATTAAATCAAGTGGAGTACCATTCAAGTCAATCGTGGTTTGTCTTAGCGTGTGTTTTTGACTGCCTATCGGTATAGTTGTATTGCCTTCAGCTTGCGCAGGGGAAGCAGTTAGTCGAGTGGTAGGAACGCCGGACTCGTAACCGAAAGGTAGTGGGTTCGAAACTTCCCACTAGTTGACTTTTCTGCGGTGATCCTCAGCAAGTCATTTATCCCCGATTTCTGGAGTAAACCCGTCTCTAAAATGGGTAGATGCTCGATATTTATCCTTGGCGGGGTGATATGTGAGTGTCGAAGGTATTGTATATGCACTGAATAGCTGCCAAAAACATTTCATTGTAAACCGCATCTGAGAGCCTTTCTTGGCTGATACTTGCGGTATATAAATGTTGTACTTTACCTTTTACCTTTACTTTGACATACGGATTTCGTTCGTGGCTTCCCATTGATTAACAGTAATACTTACCGTTTGAGGTAATAATCATCTGTTGAAGCCACTATATGTTTTTGCCCCGCCGGCGGGGATTGCGTGCAGGCAGGTAAACGACTGATCATTGCAGCTCACGGTAACAGCCTACGTGCCCTCGTTAAGTATCTCGATAACATCCCTGATAGTGAGATCACTGGACTCAACATACCCACGGGTCAGTACTGTATATACCCCGGTCAGTATATCTAAAATATCATCTCATTTGTATATCAGTTTACAATATACCCACTGGTCTGTATGTCCAATATACCCTTCAGACAATATGTCTATACCCACTGGTTTCCTGTCCAATATATTCGCCAGTTGTTTTGTTTTAAACAAAAGAAATTCAATCAAAAGAAGTTCGGATCAAGCTCGAATGATATATCAGTTTGGATCTCTATGACCTGCCTGATTGGTATATCCACTATACCCACTGGTCAGTATGTCCAGTATATCAACTATAGAGAAATCAGAGGTATAGGTTTTCCCGTGCATTTCTCACCAGTTATTTTAGAGAACTGCAATGGCTAATGGCTACTGCGATTAACATTAAGTATACCCACTAATGAGTATGTCCACTATAGCCACTAGTGAGTTTCTTAGGTATACCTGTCGGTCAGTGTTTTGTGTACACAATGGTTGGTGACTCACTGTCCAGTATGTACTCACTATGTATATGTAAAAAAAGTATGAAGAGCTTTTCCGCAAAATGAGCTATAAGCCATTTTATATACGTTCATTATACATACACATGATGAAAATCTTTAGCCAAATTTGGATGTTTTTGGTTACATACTTTCTTGCTTTCATATATTTCGAGACATGAATCATTATCGACTATTATATCAAGCCAACTGTCATCTAGCAAGACAGGAACATAGAAATATAGGGCAATCTTGTAAATAAAATCAAAATTAAGCTATTTTAACTGCCATTTTAACTGCAATTTCAACACCAATAATGGATATTTCGATTCTGAATGCAGGAATCCCGCTGGTTTACGAACTGGACGCCGACATGCGACCGATCAAACATTACTATTTGGGTAGCGACGAACAGGTGCGAGCGGCTACTGAGAAGGTCGCGGCTCAGGGTGCGGCGGTACAGGCGCCGAAGGCTTAAGATGCGTGCAGGTCATGTAACACGGATCTGTATACGTAGTACTTCATACCCAATCCCACAATGCTTCCATGCGTCTGCACGGTGGGCTGTAGTCACTAGTGTGCTAGCATAGTCGCTTGTTGTTTTTAGAGGTCACTGTCTCGGTAGATTTCAGTCCACAATTCCGATCCGCGTGTCGTTGATAGAAATCATCGAATCTCGCGTATCACCACCTCATCGTACCGACCTTGCAAAATGTTCAGTTTACACACTAGCGAGCTATGTCCAATTAAAGACAAAGATAGCCATATATACATACAAAAATGAGAAAGTACATCGGTCAGTCATCCAAAAACCAATACATTTACTTTTTGTAATTTACTTTTTGTATCCGAGTGTCTGTTTAGCCTTTTGTTTTATTATCGGAGTGTCTGGAGACCACTTTGGCCTTTTGTTCCTTCTCTAGATTGTTTTTCAGTTTTTATTTATTTTGCGACAGTTTTTTCTACAGTTTTCACTTATATCCAAGCATCTCAAGCGCTTCTTCTATTTGACATTTTTATTCTTTGTTTTTTATTTTTCCAATAGTCAGGGGAGCATCTTTCGGCCTTTTTAGCCTCTTATTTTCTTTAATAATGTGTTCACACTATGCGATTTGTTGAACAAAAGGTCTGATCAAACAGCTCCAACATTTGAAAAATGCTGTATCGCGAGTTTTAAAGATCGGCTAGTTTCAACGTTTCAACAAGTTGTCTTGTCTTTGGCAAATCGCATACCGTGCAGACGCTATTATTAACACAATTTTTTCTTGTAATTACTGCAAACAGTATTGTTGTAATAAATAATATATTATCTCATGAATAACTCAAGTCACATTTGAGCCATAAAGGTGTTAGGCTTGAAACGTTATACTTACACTCGAGCCATAAAGGTGTTACACTTCAAACGTTATGCTAACAGTTGAGCCTTAAAGGTGTTAATTATACTTAAAGCGTTATGCCTATACTTGTTGAATGTTAATATTGTACCGACTCACACAGGTACCATAATGAATACTGAATATCGTTTCATTTAGTTTAGTCATAGTTTTCATATAGTTTATTTATTGATGGATAGTTTCCGTTGGCTTTAAATCATTTCACAAAATGTCAAGAGCTCAATCTAGAGTAGTTTAAAGATTGTTAAAATGACGTGTTTGAAGATTGTTGGCATGTAAAACACTAGAAATCTTGGTCTTCTTTTTACATATTAAATGCTTGAATACGTGTCAAGAGGTATCCCTTAGCAGATCTGTTGAAGGTGGTGAGTTCAACCAGGCTAATTTTTTGGTGTCGTTATCCTCTGTTCTTGAACGATTATGGCTACTTCATTGACATCACGTTAAAACTGCCATTGGAATCATATATTCGATCATCACTAAACTGAGATACCCTTGTATATGTGTGACATACTTAGGCCTTGAATACATCGCAGCGGGACATTTACGGGCCATCGACGTCTGCCTCGTGTGTATATATATATATATATATATATAGACATTAACTGTCGCGCCCTAGTGCATTAATACACATAGGGCAAGTGCGGTCACTATAGAATACACCTGAATACGGAGAATATACATCGGATTGAACGATCAAGATTCACCACATAACGCCAAACATGATGTTGCTGTTTGCCGTTATGTGGATGATACGTGGAAGTTATTGTTTGCCGTTATGTGGATATGTGGAAGTTGCTGTTTGCTGTTATGTGGATGATACGTGGAAGTTGCTGTTTGCCGTTATGTGGATGATACGTGGAAGTTGCTGTTTGCCGTTATGTGGATGGTACATGGAAGTTGCTGTTTGCCGTTATTTGGATATGTGGAAGTTGCTGTTTGCGGTTATGTGGATGATACATGGAAGTTGCTGTTTGCCATTATGTGGATGATACACTGTATTTCTTCATGCTCTATATAATAGATGGCGAGCGCTCGACGCTGTATCCGCTCCAGTGAATCGCTGGTTATGGCCCGTAAATGTCCCACTGCACTGTTTTTACATTTTGTGTATTCCAAAGGTGTCTAATAACCAAATACATAGGACGTCTGTTTTATCGCTTAAACAACCAATCAGTCATCTGCAGGTCGTGGGTTCGCAATCATTTTTATTGCGATGTAATAGGAATAAGTAGCTACAGTCTGCTCCCAAACTATTATACCATGAAATACTAATTGTGTATGCAACACTTTAGTCCTCTCGTTGGTAATTCCCCCTTGTTTTCTGCCTGTACAAGTCTGATTATTCTGTACAACATTTTGCTGCCGCTAATGGTTCAAGGTCGCAGTACTGGACTACTGGACACACTTGACCAAAGAGGTTTATCCAAATCTTTTTATAGTTTTTTTAAAGGTCCCGAATAAATTGAAATAAGATATAACGGAAGAAAAAAGTTTAAGGGCAGCAGTAGTGGTTAGGGTTAGAGTACTTTAATTATTGTTGAAATAGTACCCAACTCCGAACATATCGATTGCATGGTTTGTCTAACATGACGTCTAATGCCGCAAGGACAGTTCAACTCCTAATATTATAAAGATTTGTAAGCTTTATGGGATTGTTTGATGCCTTAAAATTCATTATAGGATGACACACTTGCATTTAATCGGAGGCATAATGCACCACATGTAAACCCCAGTGGTTGGTTGTGGGAGCATATGGCAGTAATTTGAAGAGAAGAGTTTGCAGATACTGTACGTATGTCCATTGCAAGAATGCACATCACATTAAGCCAACTGTTCAGGGTTGGGTCATCCCTGGTGCAGAAATCCGTATGAAGGTATGGCAAGCTTACATCAGTCTTGCGTAGTTATATTTAGTTAAGTCAATTAGGCCAAGAACGTTGTTGACTTGCCAACTGGACCGCACATCGAGGTATTCTGGAGTCGTATTACGAAGGGACGAAATGGGTTACTGGATCCTTAAGGGAAATAAGTGGAACACATGAATTAGAGAATGTATAGTGAATGGCACGGTTTGACAGCTGATAAAATCATGGATGATTGCGAATGCTTCACCCTAAACATAGCCGAAAGATATGTTTGTAAAAATGTAGCTCTGATCCTAACCCTAATTGTCTTTGTCCATCAACCAGTTCACTTATATTCAGTAATGAGGTATATTTGAAATTTTATTGTGTGATTTTTAATTTTTTTCCTTTTTTTCTGTTGGTTGAAAGTGTAGTTTATTCACTTTTTCGATGTTCCATCTTACGTTTAATATTGATTTCGATAATTGATCTAATTAAATGCAACTGGTTTTTTGTTATTTTTCATCAAACACTTCCTCTATGTGGACTGACAGTTACTATGATGATGCAATTATGCATCACGTTCCCCCCCCCCAAACCATCATGATGCCTAAAGTGGTGATAAGCAGATGGGATTCGTAAGTACTGTGCATCCCCTTTTTATCCTTGTGTATTTGATTAATGCCCAAAACTGCAAGCAGAATCGGCTTATGTTACCAAATATGCATATATAATTAAATAATGCCCGGGATAGTGAGTATTTAGTGCTAGGGAATGTTGTGCATTGTATTACTCAGTTGTATTCACAGTAACTGTGTTATAATAGTAATTTATAACGTTACCATTTTGTGAGTTTTTAATTTAGGTTATAATAAATTCATTTTCCCATTTTTACCGTGTTAAATTGTGTTTGTCTGGATACAGGTCATAGAAACAAAACGTCTGCTGAAAATAAGCCTTTTGTGAAATATCCGGTTGTCCAATACCTTGGAATAACGTAGAGGAGTTTATTTCATACTTGTAATGGTACGTCTAACTAGAAGGTTATGATGATAGTAACATTAGGAATTGTTATCACCTTTTATGTAGGCGGAAGCTCAGTTGGTAGAGCGCCGTCCTATGAACCAGTAGATGGGAGGTTTGAATTTCTGGCAATACCAATTATGTTTTTCCTGTAGTACCCTTGGGCAAACTATTGTAAACCCTGCAGCTCAGGTTAACTAGGCCATAAGTCAGTAGTAATGAAATTAATTTGTAACCATACAATTTAATATGCACTGTTGAAACTAAATTTGTAAAGGGCTTCATGGTTAAGAACAAACTTTTACATAACCACTATCCCTCATAACCAAATGAAAGCTTTTTATCAATAAAACTATATTCAAGGTATGGCCCTGAGTGGCCGCGCTGGTCTGTGAGGTGTGAGTAGGAGTTTTGATGTGTAGACACTATAGTGGTTTGTTTTGTCAAGCAATTGGCAGATTTCCCTACAGATGCCAACATGATTGCTGGGTATAAACAAGACAGGAATGCTGTAATGATCTCAAGGCCGTATTGTATTTGTTTAATAATCACACCCTTAAAACAACCCAGATAAGATGAGAGCTATAGACACGTGTCAGTGTCAGTTGTAACGGAGTAACTTTCTTGGTAATATTCAGGGTATACATGACTTCACGTCACACTCGCAGCAACATCTGCCATTAAAGTCAGGTCATGAGCCACCTCATAGGAAATTTGTTGGGACAAACCATAGGTATACCATTGCCATAAAAACGATAAACCCAATTGAAATATCAATTTTAATTGAGTAAATCTTTAATGCAAGTTCGAATGGTCTTGACACGCCCGTGTAATCATTCTGTCTCCCAAGTCATACACGCATGTCTTAGATCATACATGAAGGTTCCAGAAGATACATATGGGATATAGATCATAATTATGCAGGTTCTAGTCTAGATTATGTATGTATATTCTGTAATGCACGTATGTTCTAGATCAGCAGTGAAGAAAATGCAGCTGGGATCTGCAGCCTATTTTGTTTTTGTTTATAATTGTACATAACTCTATAATACTAGCAATACCAAAGTTCTTATGTGCATGAATATACTTATCTTAATAAATAAATAAGTAAATAAGATCCCATTGAATAATAAATAAAATATTTTTAGTATACCGATGTTATTCCGTAGTTTAGCAATTCGAAATCAAGCTCGGCTTTTATTTAGGCATTAGGCAGGCAATTTCCCCAAAATTCTGTCCCAATATCTATCCTGTTCTTGGTCAGACATGGGCAATTTCTAGATCATACGTGTTTAGGTCATACACACAGGTCTAGGTTATACATAGATAACGGATGTGTTCAAATCACGCACACAGGCTCCAACTCACACAGGAAGTATACGCAGGTTTGACATGCATCTTTAAACCATATTTTGAATCAGCACGAGGTTCTAGATTACACCTACACATTCTAGAATCTTACACGTGGGTTCTAGATTATACATACATAACTATTCATACACATGTTCTAGATTTTACCTAGACAATACTATTAACCAACACAATCACATGAATCCAGGTGTAACCAAGAAAATACTATTTGTTTTTGTGCATTCATGGTATGCGATATCACTTAGATACATCAATGAATCATTGGGATAGTCGATTCAATGTAGCTTCTTTGAATTTGAAACTGGCAATTTCTGTCGTATCTAGAATATAGCATGTTCCCTGTTATATTGATTAAGGGCACTACTTTAACCAATAAGGACGCGAATATACATCATGTGATATATCAAATTACTGTATTCTATCAACTGGCACAGCATGTATAAAAGCATTATCTTCTGTTAATCGTCTTTTGGAGGATGTAAACGTACATACATGCGATATGTATACGATGGATGACATTACATCGATATATCGTATAATGTAAACGCATACTCACGCAAGTTGTAAACCATACAGAAGCAGATGCTCTCAATCATATGTATGGTAATACAGACATAGTTGATACTGCGCAGCTTAGGGCAGGGAGACAATAGAATGGCATGGAAATGCTACAGCCATGGGGAATGGAATCGCTTGATTTAAAATACGTTTACATTTCACAAGATGAATTACTTCACAATGTTTATTTATATATGTCAACTTATTATATCACATGTGAATAGTGATTTGATATTGCTTAAAAGAAATTCTTGAGCATTTTCCAATCTATAATGTAGGGGAGACTGGTAAATAACAGCGAAAGGAAAAGTCCAATTGCAACTGCGTTATCATTTTTGCATACTAATCCTTGCATCCATCATGAAGGTATTAGCTACTACCTTAAGTACACAGTATCTCACTTCAGTGATTGGGGATACGATAGGCTAGAAACCAGGTTGGGTATGGGGAGAATTCATAGACCTAAGGGGAAATAATGATTATAAAGCAATTATATGGAAGAGAAATGCAGCAATCTGACTAAATATCTGGGATTTTATGCTATCTTCGACATAGACATGACAAGGGGTTTGTAGGTTGATAGTTTTGTAAATTCACGGAAATAAAAAGATGAACACGAACTCTTGCATTTCAAGTATATTTCGTCAGGCATCCAATACAAAAGCTCATATCAGATGGTTATCTCAATCGCTGGGCAAAATATTTGCTTCTTGTATTTCGTTTATCAAGTATACTTCATTAGGTACAGTGTACCACCTATAGCCACTCTGCGTGGCCACTTGTTGCTACGGAGGCTTATTTATCAGCATAAGCTGCCAATTTGTTACAGACTTAAGTCCATGGACCTCGTGAGCTGCGTGGAACATGTATAGCCATTTCACTCATGTATCTATCCAGCAAAACATTGATGATGCCATCCTACTTTTACCCGAAATATACCACTAAACCTGGATCAGAATGCCCGTGGATTTTAGCTTATGAACAATTTGTGATCATGTTATATTATCATGCGACTCACAACTTGATAAAAAAATCAAAACAACTTCCGTATGTAATATTTCACTAAGTAACCCTAGTGTAAATATCGGTGAAAGGGTTAGATAGCTGAACTTTAAAAATGGGTGGGTTTCCCTTATGTGATTTAGATCCTGGATTACTCACAAGGTCAAGGTAATACGAGTGTCATCAATCATGCATTACGGGTCTATTTTATAAATTTATACACACCAACTCAACAATCAACATAACTATAAAATTAGTCATGTCGCAAAAGTAGCAAACCAGATATAATGTATTTAACAAAACCAACAAAATACCGTCTGGCGCCATTACTCCAAATGGGTTCGTTACCAAGGAAGTTGGCCGGACTAACAAATATCCGGATTAACCATGATAACCATGGTTGCCTTTTTGTAGCAACCAATCTTAATTCAACTGTCATTTTTTGTAAAAAAAAAAACATCGTCGGTACTGCCGATTGATGTGAAAGTTGATAAATGCTCAGTAAACATTGGCCGGTGTTCAGAATACTGGGGTGAGGAATAAGGTTTGAACAACCATTTGTGGCCATTCATGACATCTGGAGTCGGAATCAAGGATATCCGTTGTGATGGGCACAACTACGTATGGAAAATTCCGTTCCCGACGAAGAGGCAAATTCCGGAGTAACGATCATCGGAGTATCGGCGCTAGACTGTACAAATTTCTAATTCTATCCAATTGCCAACAATTATATAGTTTCTTTTATGGATGGCCAACCTCCAAGGAGCAGGGCCGCTAAGGTTTTTTTGAGCAACCAGTGCTATGGTGGACTACTACAATGCCAGGCTGTCAATCGGAATACTGTAATAACAAGCTAGAACGTGGACTATGACAACGAAAATCCGAACCCTTGACAATATCCAAGGCTCAGCACAATGCCCTGTCTGCTCAATATCTAGATGCTAAATCTAGTTTTATAGGCAATTTTATATAACCCAGCATCTAGGTATCACAGACTAACAAAGAACAGAATGTACCATATTTGCAAAATATATTCAACGATGTTTATGTTGTAGTTTGTCACTTGATTTTATGGTACAGCAAGTACCATACGTACGGTGACTGTGGACAGTGACTAGGTGACTAGAAGAGGCAATAATTATGCGACAGTTTCAGAGTCAAGATCCACCCAAATCAGGGATTGATCTCGCGTCTCTATTCTATGAAATGAGCTCGGTTCGCTTGAAATTTTTAGAAAAATTTGTACTAGAGCAAGCAAGGTATTGTAAATCTCCTAAGTGTATAATTCGGCTATCAATATTGCGAATGCGGTCGCAATTGCCTACCGTCAATGTGAGCACAAACACTTAAACTTAACCCTTTGGACGCTGATGGCTGCGCTTTACATTATTATATTGATAGCATCCTCTGGCAACAGCGTGGAGAGGGTTAATGACAATTAGAAAATATCTCTCTATAAATGATAGTGAAGAATAAAAAGAGAGAATTTATTTATCATAAACAGTATAGCTGCATGTATTGTTAAATAGCTTTCCCGTCTCAACAACGTTCAATGTATCGTGACCTGAACAAATTAAAACTGGAAACTTCGAGGTAATGCTGAGGGCGGTGTAAATAATACTGTCAACAAAGCACACACTATTATGAATCAATGGTTCGCAATGCACATTTATTTAATTACAATTTTGCATGTTTGCTCCGAAATACTTGACAAAAATGACAAGTAGGCATAGTAGTTGATGAGTAACGGGAGTGCATGGGAAAAATCTCTGCCTCGGAAGAGATTCTCTTTTGCATATTTTATCCCGAGATTTTTATGGTAAGAAAATTCTGTCACTTCGCTGTATTGAATAAGTGGCTAGAAGGTAATTCTGAACAGACAGACAATAATGAAAGTAAAAGGAAGATTTTAATGAGATAAATATTTAATTATTTAAACGTAATTATTCGGTAATTTATTTTCACAATATTTCCACATCTTGGTATTTCCACATCTTGGTAATGATAATGACAAAGTCTATCTGCTTATAGAGCACATATAAAAGGCATGGGGAAACTTGTATCAGCTAATGTTTATGATGAAGAAATCAAAATTGCCGGCCATACATTGAATTTAATGTGCACTAATTAAAATATGCGCAATAACATTAAATATTAGAATATAACAGAATGGATATTTAAAGCCAACAAAATGTTATAGAAAAAAGAAGCCATGGCTATGCTCTTAAAACTTTCAAATTACTCTACTATGTGTATGCATATATAATACATTATTGGTAGCATATTCATAGATCTATATTGGATATTTGAAATACTAATTCTGAATAGCGGTGTACAGATTCGGGCAAATGCCTTGGATAGCCTGTATAGCTGCAATGTATGAGATTGTATGATTCTAGGTTTCCCAGTAGTTGATGCAAGATCAGTCTTCATTCTTTTTGATTTTCACTATGCTACTACTACCAAGCTGTGTAAATTCTAGACTTCTTTACATAGCATTTTGCATGACACTTCATTCTTTTCTGTTTAGTTTTTTCTTAAATGTCTTTAGTGGTTGTAAAATTTAAAAATAAATACATAATCGAATGTGAACATAAAATACAATATAATATCTTTGCTTGTGGGATTGTGGGATACGTATGTAGATGTATCCTGAACATTGGTTGGTCTATGAAATGTTTCACTTATATAACAAGACGGATAACGCATTAATAGAAGAGACTGTTGAACTCAAATCTAAAAACTTTAAAGTCTATAGAAACTATATAATTGCTTCGGCCTTGAGAGACTTACGATTCTTTGTTTAGTAAATATGCAGCCTAGCATAAATTATTGAAAACACTCGTGTAAAACGCGCGTGAGTAAATGAGTATCGATGCGGTCTACTGACGACTGAAACTTAATGGCTATGACTCGGGGCCTTCAAGTTGGAGAATTTGAAAACAAGCAGACGCCACATATTGATGGATTTTTTTTAGTGAAATTAGTAAAACAGCATGTATTTTCCCCAATACAATAGTGATTTTCATAAACCATCTGGTCAATTTAATTTTTTTCGATAATTTATTTGGATTTTGTAAGGGTCCTTGGCAGAAAGAAAAAATAACTACACCTTAGCCAAATAAACGGACATATATTCACGTTTTCAATAATGGTTAACTAGAGAAAAATTAAAATATCTGCTGATATAAAATGTATCTCCACAAAAAATTAAAATAAAATTACAACAGGTCAATCTATATAAATAAAAGCGAAAATTTTTTGGGAGCATAAAAACAGTCAACAGTATTTAAAATTTATTATGTTTGTATTATAGTATATCGTAACGCTGAAAAATTCCACACATATTGGTCTCCGTTATACTTTATTTCTAGAAAATTCCACGTGTGAGGTATATTTTTAATTGAAGACTTGTAAATTCCAATTGTATGGATCTGTTCTTTATAGAATTACCAGAATATTCCACGTATGGCATCTTGTCTTTAATGAATTATGCAAACATAGTATGCCCTTGCTAGTAACAAATCAAATATAATTTAACACTCAGTAACATATTTAACTACAGACGCAAATATTCAAATTCATTTAGTACATTTAATATCACTGCCCCGACTGCTGGAAAAATTACAACATCCGATAACAGAAATAGATTATTCTGGAGCAGAATGCGACATGACAATTTATATTGACGCGATCATTCCATTAATAAAGGTTATGATGTAAACAGGATATGCCTGCAGCATTATTTTTGATTACATTGCGTAAGTACATGCACAATATAGTAACACGGTACTTTTTTAAACGTTTATGCTAATCCCATGAAAAACGCTTGAATTCCCCATTAACGTACCTGATGTAAACCACATATTATGTACACAATTCTATTTAAGTCACAACAGAGCTTCTATATAATTTACTAACAATTGTTCTTAGCTTCACGATATCATTGCTATACAGGTCTCAACAATAAAAGCATCTTGCAACAGCAGCACGGACATATTTCTATAACACCAATTCATCCCAAATACATCATGAGAGATAAAGATCCAGCCATCTGAATCGGTGTACAGTGCACGAAAACATACGCTGAATATTACCTATAAATAATATTCTATTTCAGGACTAGTTCAAGAATCAAAAGGTAGATAATTTACGATGCATCATGCTCAATAAAACTTTTTTATTTTTCTTCTAACAGACATCCGGCTTTGTAGAATACAGTTTAACTGTCGCCGCCTGATGGGCCATTTGTCTACGATGGTTAGCGCATGGCTATGGCATCAAAATTCCAACTCATTAAAGAAAACACAATTTTCTACTTTTAGTGCTGTGATGAGGTACAGCAAGAGGCCAAAGAAGCCTCGAGATGTTCACCTGAAAGAAGAGGAAAAAGACAGAACAAGAGGCCAAGGATGCCATCTTGATATTAGAATAAGAAGACAAGAAGACTGCCTGACATCAAAAACAGGAGGCCAAAGAGACCTGAAAATACCCATTAAGATACTGAAAATTCAGATTTATGAATAATCCTTAGCAGAAATCACATCTAATTGCCTGAATAGAGATGAACTAAACAGATCTGAATAAGACTTACATAGACAATATCTGCTAAATCCCTTTGAAGTTTGCACGGAACGACATTGATATATTTTCAAATAAAAAAAGTTGATAGAAATTACCCCCTTTTGTTCCCATGACGAGATGCTGAACAAATCTGAAAGATACTGCACGAAGGACAATATCTGCCGAATGGCAGACCTCCGCAATGAAGAGTTCTCGAGAAAAAGATTTTTCAAGTAAAAATACAAACATCGACACAAGTTACCTCCACTTACAGCCATGACGATATTATGACCAAATCTAGAGACCATCCCTAGGACAATAATTGCCAAACAGCACACCTCTGCAATAAGCGCTTCTTAAGAAAATTAAAAAAATGAAATGGAATGAAATTTACTTGATTACAACATACTTATTAGCTTAGCTGTCAAACACACTTTACAAGACACAATGGCCTAATGGTCTAAGATTATAATGTAATTACTTAAAATTATATAAAATTAACAGGTGATACAGATCAATGTGAGATATATATATGTACATTTACAGTGAGTACAAAATAGATAACAATGATTGACGCAATTAATCTAATGAATTTAGTGGCAACATTTTGTAAAAAATACAAACATTTACAGAAGTTACCTCCCTTTGCTGCAATGAAGATATCATGAACAAATCTAGAAGATACCACCCTAAGGACAATATTTGCCAAGTAGCAGACCTATGCGTTAAGCGCTTCTTGAGAAGATTTTGTAAGAAAATGTTAGCATCAGATGAATGGATCGATAGATGGACGGACGATCAGAAAAGTTCACCGAGCATACGCTAAGTGAGCTAAAAAAGAGCACCTAGCAGACATCTTGGGCTTTCATAGTAATGAGCGACCTGATGATAGTCATGTCCCCTACACAATAATGGTTCCATACTTAAATTATGTCCATGATACAATGACAGTCGTGTACCTGACACATCAGTCACATACTTGACACAATGACACATTTTCCAGACACAATGATAGTCACGCACCTGATATGATGAGTTATAATGTAACATTTGACACTGTGATTATATGTTCTTGCGATAGTACTGTATAGGTTTCATCTATCTGCAATTTA
>WURV02135092.1:0-19029 GCA_011762755.2 Epimenia babai
CATCTCCGCTGCTGTGGAGAAGGAGGGGCCGGTTGACCTCAGCGAGCTGGGCGCGATTGCCGAGGCCAAGCACGGAGCACTGCTGCGCACACCCGCGGATCTGCTCGGCGCCCTGGACAAGGTCCGCTCCGGGCGCACCACCGAGACCTTTCGCACCCCACATGCCGTCTGGGACGGCTGGCCCACCGTGGCCGTGATCCTGATTCTGCTCAGCATCGAATGGTGGCTGCGCAAGAGGTGGAACCTGCTGTGAGTGCCCCCAAGACCCTGTTCGCCCGCCTGCGCGGCAAGGCCAAGACCGGCATCTTCGTCGAGGGCGCCGCCTTCGCCATCACCGGTTTCATCGGCTTCATGCTGCTGAGCTTCCTTCTCGATCGCTTCCTGCGGCTGGAGGAGGTCTACCGGGTCAGTCTGTTGGCGGCCTTCGTGCTGGGTATCTGGTATCTGCTCAACAAGCATCTGCTGGCACCCCTGCGGGTCGATCTGCGCGATGAGGAGCTGGCCCTCGCCGTCGAGCGTGGTGACCGGGAGCTCGAGCAGGCGCTGATCTCCGCCATCCAATTCGAGGATGCCATGCAGCACGGCCGCCAGGCCACGGAGTCCAAGGAGATGATGGACGCGGTGGTGCGCGACGTGCACAGCCGGGTCGACCGGGTCCGGGACGACACCGCCCTGGATCTGGGGCGGGTGCGGCGTTTCGCGGCGCTGATTCTCGGCTGTGTGACCGTGGTCGGGACCTGGGCGCTGACCGATCCGGACTCGCTCCTGTTGTGGGCCAAGCGCAATCTGCTGATGTCCAGCGTGGAGTGGCCGCGTGCCACCCAGCTGATCTTTGTCATGGATCAGCAGGATGGAGTGGTGCGCCTGGCTGAGGGCAACGATCTCGCGGTCGAGGTGCGGGCCGAGGGTGTGGTGCCGGACCAGGTGTTCATCCACTACAAGCTCAGCGACGGTACCGAGGATCGGGAGCCGATGGCCCGCATGGGCGAGGCCGACCAGGGGACCGAGGCGCGCTTCACCTGGTTGATGAGCGAGGTGCTCAGCGACGTCGAACTCTGGTCCACCGGGGGCGACGGTCTCACCCGGGTGATCAAGGTGAAGATGGTCAAGCGCCCGGTGCTCTCCGGGATCCAGATCACCCAGCACTTTCCTGAATACATGAAGCGTGAGGACGAGGCGGTGGATCTCGCTTCGGGTGATCTGCGCCTGCCCGCGGGAGTCAAGTTGACCGTGTCGGGCAAGAGTGACAAATTGCTGGAGAAGGCGCACTTCAACTTCGGCAACGACGAGATCTTCGCCATGGAGGTCGGGGCCGACCGCCAGAGCTTCAAAGGGACTTTCGCCCCGAAGGAGAGCGGTGCGCTTGCCCTTGATGTGCAGGACCAGGATGGCCTGGGGGTGGGCAAGCCGCCGCGGCTGTTCCTGAGGGTGGTCGAAGACCAGGCACCCAACGTTGACTACCGCACCCGGGGGATCGGCTCGATCATCCTCTACAAGGCGATGATCCCCGGTCGCCTGGCGGTGCGGGATGACTTCGGGCTGACCAGGGTGGCCAGCAAGTTCCGGGTGACCGGGGGTGGCATCAAGCCCCCGAAGCCCGGCGGCGAGGTGCCATGGGAGGACCTCAAGTTCGAGGGGCTCCGCGACCTGGCCAAGGACGGCACCGAGCTGAACTACGACGTCGACGTGGTCTACGACCTGCTCAAGAAGAACGACGTCAACAAGTCGCCAACCGACCCCGCCAATCCGATCCGCCCCGGCATGCTGGTGCAGGTGCTGTTCGAGGCCGAGGACAACTTCGGCCCCGGGGAGCCTCACCGCGGCCGTTCCGAGGTGGTCACCCTGCGGGTCGTGACCCAGGACAAGCTGATGCAGGATCTCAACCGGCGGCAGATCGAACGCCGGCGGGAGCTCAGCCAGATCCTGGAGAAGCAAAAGACTCACCGCTCGGACATCGACGAGAACGTCTCGCCTACTTCCGGAGGTGACCGGGCCGCACGGGCCCAGGCCAAGCTGCGTGTTTACGCCAAAGAGCAACGAAATCTGGCCAAGCAGGTCCAGGGAGTTGCCGAGCGCTACCAGCAGATCCTCAACGAGTACTTCTACAACCGGGTCCTTCAGCCCAGCCAGGTCCTCAAGATGCGGCAGACCATCGAGGAGCCTCTGCTGCGGGTTTCCAAGGAGGACTTCCCTGATTCGATCACCGAGCTCGAGGACTACATCCACGCCGGTGATGACGACCGAAGGCAGATCGTGGTAGGGACTTATGACACGATCATCAAGACCCTCGAGGATGTGATCGCGGCCATGCGCCACCTCGAGTCTGTGGCCGGCATCATCGAGGAGTTGCGCAAGATCCGGCTGCTCCAGGACCAGGTCCGCAAGGGCAGCAACAAGAAGCTGGATGAGGCAGATACCGGCAAGAAAGAGGCAAAGCCCAAGGAGGCGGGCAAGAAGTAGCGCTTCCCCGTCCGCAACTGGCCGAAATACACCTGGGGCCCCTGTGAAGGCCCTGCCGAGGCCCGATCCGGGAGACTTGCCGCAAGAGGGAGCCCTGGGGCCGGTCCAACGCTTGACGACAACCTTGCATCTGCATTGTGCACACGAGGGCCCCATTCGGGACACTTGCCCTCATCATCGATCGCTCCTGCTCCGTAGGGTCGGTCGCGCTAGACTGAGCCGCTTGCGCCACCCGGCGTTGGCGCGAACACCATGAACTTTCGCCGTCCTGCCCTCCTTCAGGGGCCTGGCGGCAAACCTCCACCTCCGGAGTTGATCCATGAGAGCCCTGAACATCACGGCGAAGCTGGCCCTGGCCGCCTCGCTGCTTCTCCCCGCCTTGGCGGCCCAGGAGAAGCTGGTCACCAAACAGGAACAGGCCACCCAGGCCTTCCGCAGCCTCGCCCAGCGCATGCAGAAGCTGCAGCTGGCGCTCAAGGCCTCCGATCCTGACAAGGCGCAGCTGCTCGGCCTGGGCGCGCGCTTCATGCAGGAGAAGAAGCTCGAAGCCAAGATGGTGGAGATCCAGTCGATGTTGCTCGAGGAGAGCTACGACGACGCGATCGCCTCATGCAAGTCAGTCATCAAGGACCTCGACAAGCTGATCGATCTGCTGCTCAAGGGCGACACCAAGATCGAAGAGTTGCTCAAGGAGATCGAGCGCCTCGAGGCCTTCAAGAAGAAGGTCGAGGACCTGATCAAGGAGCAGGCGGCCGAGAAGGAAGACTCAGCCAAGGCCGAGGCCCTCAAGGAGCACACCAAGAACATCGAGAAGGCCATGCGCGCCGTCGATGAGCTCATCAAGGACCAAAAGGAGCTGCGCAACAAGGCCAACCACGAGGGCCTGAGTGCCGAGCCGAAGAAGGCCGAGAAGATGGCCGACCAGGAAGGTGGCCTCAAGGAGCGCGCCGAGGACCTGGCCAAGGAACTCGAGCAGCTCGAGAAGGATGCCAAGGAGCTGAAGGCCGATGCCGGCAAGGCCGGTGAGGCCAAACCTGGCGAAGCCAAGCCCAGTGAGGGCGGCGGCGAAGGTGGTGGCGAAGGTGCTCCCTCGATGGGCGCCAAGTCGGCAGCCGGTGCCGGCGGCAGCATGGGCGATGCCCAGAAGAAGCTGCAGCAGAACCAGCCCGAGTCCTCATTGCCCGAGATGGAGAAGGCCATCAAGAAGCTCGAGGACGCCAAGAAGGACCTGAAGAAGCAGCTGGAAGAGGCCAAGCGCGAACTGCAGAAGTTGCCGTTCGAGAAGATGGCCAACAAGCAGCAGCAGACCAAGATCGAAACCGACAACCTCTCCAAGGAGATGGAGAAGTCCGAAGGTGACGGCGAGGGTGGTGCGGGTAAGCCGACCCCCGGCAAGCAAAAGGTCCAACAGGCCGTCCCCAAGCAGAAGTCCGCAGCCGGTCAGCTCAAGGAATACAAGCCGGGCAAGGCCAAGCAGGACCAGCAGGACGCTCAGGACAAGCTCGAAGAGGCCAAGAAGGAACTCGAAGAGGCCCTTGCCCAGCTGCGCCAGCAGCTCCAGGACGAGGTGCTCCGCTCCCTCGAAGAACGTTTCGGCGCCATGCTCGCTGCGCAGAAGAAGATCTCCGCCAAGACCCGCCTCATCGAGCGGCTCAACCAGGAGTCCCTGACTGCCAGCGGCAAAATGTCCACCTCCTTGCGCGCCCGCGCGACCAAGGAGAGCACCAAGGAGTTCAAACTGGCCGGTGAGGCTCACGACTCCCTCAAGCTCCTCGAAGAAGACGGCACCACCGCGGTGTTCCCCGACTTCGTCATCGAGGTGCGCGACGATCTGAAGAAGGTCGGTCAGCGGCTGGCCGCCGGCAAGACCGGCAAGGCCACCCAGACCATGCAAAAGGAGATCGAGGACATGCTGGCCATGCTCATCGATGCCCTGAAGCAACAGATCGAACAAAACGAGCAGAAGGGAGGCGAACCTTGACAATCCGGTGGTGAGCCACCGTTGGTGCCTCGATCTGCAGAACTGAAACTGATCCAGAAACTCCAGAAGCGCGTGCTGAAGCGGACCCAGTCCTACGACACGGAGACGCCCAAGCAGCTGCGCATCACGGAGGATGCGAAGGCCGAGGCGGGAGAGATCTCCCGCAAGCAGGGCAAGGTGGAGACCT
Source organism: Epimenia babai (assembly GCA_011762755.2). Taxonomy (NCBI): domain Eukaryota; kingdom Metazoa; phylum Mollusca; class Solenogastres; order Cavibelonia; family Epimeniidae; genus Epimenia; species Epimenia babai. The sequence continues at coordinate 4,629 of WURV02135092.1, forward strand.
TGACCCGCAAGATGGCCAACAAGCTCAACAAGGAGCAGAACAGCAACAACTAGCAGCCATGGCCCCGGGCGGGCGGCGCAACGCGCCACCCGCCGGGGCCTTTTTGCTCCCAGGAGAACCTCATGACACCATCCACCCCCATCCGCATGCGACTCTCCGCCTTCGCCGGCATGGCCCTGCTCTGCAGCGGCCTGGTGGCCCAGGGGGAGCAACCCCAGCCCGGCGAGGTACAGCCCGGTCAGGCCAAGCCCGAGCCCCTGACCATCAAGCCCTTCGACCAGCAGGCCTTCATTGCCCACATGCGCAAGAAGGGCGTCACCGAGAAGCGCCTGACCGCCTTCGAGAAAGCGGTCGAAGAAGAGACCGCCAAGTACGCCGTCGACGGCCTGCTGCGCGACCTATATCCCGCATACAAGAAGGCCTGTGACCTCGCTGAGGACCAGGATCCCCGTGGTGCTCTCGAGCTGACCAAGGTCATCGACGCCAACAAGGGGCCCTACGTCACCGCCTACGCCCGCTATCAGCTGGCCCGGGTGTTCCTCGGCGCCGATGACCCGGAGCAGTCAGCCTTCATCCTCGCCGAGTTCGTCGAGAAGGACCTGAGCCGCACGCCTCTCGACTCCGAGGTGATCTACTTCTATGGCAACGCGCTGGCGAAGATCCCGGAGCGGGAGCGGGCGATCCGCTTCTTCACCGCCTTCCTGCAGCAGTTCCCCAAGGCGCCCGAGCGGCTCCGCTCCTCCGCGGCGCAGATCAAGGCCGAGCTGGAGCAGCAGGAGGGGGTCCTTCACGATCTCTCCGATGTGATGAAGTTCTGCGAGCGGAAGATCCGCAAGACGGACACCGGCAAGGAGACCCAGGACAAGCAGAAGATGGTCATCGACGAGCTTGAGAAGATCATCAAGATGCTCGAGCAGCAGGAGAACCAGTCCGGTGGTGCTCCGGGTGGACCCGGAGGAGTCAGGCCCGCCAACGAATCCAAGTTGCCCGGCGGCGAGCACAAGATCGGCAAGCTCAACAAAGTGCCACCCAAGGTGGCTGCCAAGTGGGGCGAGCTGAAGGACAAGAAGCGCAAGGAGATCGAAGCGGAACTCAACGACAAGCTCTCCCCGCGCTACCGGAAGATGATCGAAGACTTCTACCGGAAGCTCGGCAAGGGCGGTCGGTGAACAACAAGCCGCTCCTCTTCTCCTCCCTGCTCCTGGTTGCCGCGGGACTCCGCGCCCAGGAGCAGTCTCATGATCTCCTGCAGCCCATCGAGGGCGCCGCGGAGTCGGGCAAGCTGATCAGCATCGACGCCAAGGGTCAGGTCACCTGGCAGGCAGCGGACGGCAAGCAGAGCCAGCGGCCCCTCGCGGACCTGCGCCGCCTGCGCCTGCAGGGTCAGGATCCCCAGCCAGTGCCCCGCCGCGGGGTGCTGCGGATGCGCTCGGGCCTGCGACTGCCGGTGTCGGTCCGGGACTGCAGTGCCCGGCAGCTGGAGTTGGCCTCGCCGCTGTTCGACGGCCGGGTCAAGTTCTCTTTGTCCCACATCGCCTCCCTCCGGTTGGCCAAGCTGCCCCTCGAGGCCGATGGCGGGTTTGGCAAGTACCTGCACAAGCCCAAGGACGAGCAGGACCTGATCTACTTCAAGACCTCGAGCAAGGTGCTGCAGCGGTCGGTGACCGTCGAGGGCTTCGAGGCGGGCAGCAAGATGCTCTATACCGCCCGGGATGACCTGCGCTCCAGGCGTCTCGATGGCCTGTACGGCTTCATCATGGCCCGCAGCTCGGGAGTTCGTCCCAACCCCCAGGGTCGTCCCCTGGTGGTGGCGGTGATGCAGGGTGACGGTCTGGTCTCCGGCCGCCTGCTGGGCCTCGACGGCCAGTACTGTCGGATCCGCGTCGACGAGGGCGTCGAGCTCAAGCTGCTGCGCAAGCGCATCCTTCATCTCGACATCAAGAGCGACCGCCTGGTCTATCTCTCCGAGCTCCGTCCGAGCAAAGTCGAGCAGACCCCTGCCTTCAAGACGGTCCGCCCCTGGCTGGTCAACCGCAGCCCCCATGGTCCTGGCCTGCACCTGGGTGGTACCACCGCGCGGGTCAGTCGCAACGGTTTGTTCCTGGTGCCTCGCACCCGACTGACCTTCGACCTCGGGGCGAGTTTCGATGTGTTCGAGGCGACCATCGGCATCGACCAGCGCAGTACCGGCCCGGCCCATGCGATCTTCCGCGTGCTGGCCGGCGGTAAGGTCCTGTTCGAGTCCAAGCCGATCACCCGGGGCAGCGAGCCCCAGCCCATCAAGGTGCCACTGGGCAAGGCCGAACGGATCACCATCGAAGCGGACTTCGGCAAGAACTACGACTTCGGCGACCACTGCGTCTTCGCGGAGCCGCGCGTGGTCAAGACCCGCAGCTGACAGCATGAATCCCCTCCCCCTCCTCGCCGCCCTGGTGCTCCCTCAGGAGCCTGGGGATCTCGAGGCTGTCCGCAAGGTGCAAGCCGCGCGCGCAGCCATCGTCGCCAAGGTGCAGCCCTCGGTCTGCGCGGTGATGGCCCTCAACTCCCCAGGTGGTGGCTCGGGGGTGATCTTCGACCCCGCCGGCTACGTGCTGTCCAACTTCCACGTGGTACAGGCCCGGGGCAAGCGGCCCAAGCCGCGGCTCAAGGGACAAAAGCCGGCGCCCAAGAAGAAGTACGATCCCGCCCACAAGGTGATGAAGATCGGCCTCCCCGACGGCCGTCTCTACAAGGCCGTGGTGCTGGGCATCGACCCGGGCAGTGACCTCGCGGTGCTCAAGCTAGTGCCCAAGAAGGGTGAGGAGGACAAGCCCTTCCCGTATTCGCCTCTGGGTGATTCGGACCAGCTGTTGGTCGGTGAGACGGTCTTCGCCATGGGCAACCCCTTCCTCCTCGCGACCGACTTCACCCCCACCCTCACCTGGGGCATCGTCAGTGGCGTGCACCGTTATCAGGCCGGTCAGGGCAACCGCATGCTGGTCTATCCCGACTGCATCCAGGTCGATGCCCCGGTCAACCCGGGCAATTCCGGCGGCCCCCTGTTCAACGAGCGGGGCGAGGTGGTCGGCATCAACGGCCGCATCAACGTCCGCGATCGCGGCCGGGTCAACACCGGCACCGGCTTCGCCATCGCCGCCAACCAGATTCGCAACTTCCTCGCCGACATGATGGCCGGCAAGCATGCCGAGCACGGCACTTTGGATCTCAACGCCTGGTACATGAAGTCCCCGGGCGAGACCAAGCCCCAGGTGATCGTGCAGTCGACCTTCAACGATGCCGAGGCGGCCGAGCTCGGGCTCGGTCTTGGTGACCTGCTGACACACTTCAATGAGATCCCGCTGAAGAGTGCCAACCAGCTGGCCACCCTGGTGGGGGTGTTGCCCTCCGATTCCTGGGTGAGTCTAGGCTACCGACCGCATCAGGAGGGCGGGGGCTTCGGCGAGGAGAAGACCATCACCTTCAGGATGCGCAAGCTGGATACTGGCTCGACGCGCTACGAACCGCCGCGGCTGGCCAACAAGGCCCAGCGCCTGGCAGCTCGTGAGGCGATGACCCGCCTGGTCGGCGTGGGGCAGAACGACAGCGAGGGAGCGGTGGTGGTGTTCGAAGGACCTGAGGGGGCCAAGATCGAGATTGCCCGCCGTGGTGAACAACTGCGCTGGTCCAACGGCGAGGTCACCCTGGTCCGCACCGCCAAGGACAAGGGTTTCCGCATCGTCAAGGGCAAGGTCGCCGATGCCAACGCAGACGACCTGGCCAAGCTCGACCGCGAGTTCCGCCTCAATCCCTGGCTGTGGCGGGGCAAGGGCCTGCGCCAGCGCATCGCCGGGACCACCTTGGAGGGTGGCCTGCAGGTGCTCGGGCATCCGGCGTACCGGGTCAAGGTGGCCGCGGACACCGAGATGGAGATGTTCTTCTTCGAGGACGGTAGCCCGGCTGGCTACCGCTACCGCGACCGCTTCGCCCCCGGCGGCAGCCCGGCCCTGGTCGATGTGATGGCTTACGGCGGTCAGGTCTGGCGGGTGATCGATCGCAAGACCCTGCTCAAGGGCTGGCGGCTTGGATCGGTGAGCTATGAGCCACTTCCCAGCAAGACCCTGTTCGTGAGGCCCCAACAGTGATGCGCTCCCTCACCCTGCCGCTGCTCTGCGCCGCGGCACCGCTGGTCGCCCAGAGCGGCGAGACTTTCTACGCCTTCAAGGAACGCCCGCCCCGCACCCGGCTGGAGAAGACCATCGCCAAGGTGATGCCCAGCCTGGTCAAGGTGCACGGCGCCTCGGGGCTCAAGACCATCCAGTCCTATGCCACCGGCGTGATTGTCAGCGAGCAGGGGCACGTGCTGACCCTCGACCAGATCCTGGTGCAGGAGGAACGCACCAAGGTGGTGCTCCACGACGGCACGGTCTGCAAGGTCGATGTGCTTCCCGCCGAGGAGAAGCTTGGCGTGCGGATGCTCAAGATCACCGCGGAGGACCTGAAGAAGATCAAGACCAAGCTGGTGCCGCTGCGGCCGAGCAAGCAGCAGAAGCACCGCAATGGCACCTTCCTGATGTCGATTGGCAACTGCTACCGCCTGGCCGAGTTCTCCGAGAAGCTTTCGGTGATGTTCGGGGTGGTCACCGGGCGGGTGCGCACCGGCCTCCGCTACCGCCTGGCCGAGGTGGACTACGACGGAGAGCTGATCATCACCGATGCCGCCAACAACCCCGGCCACTACGGGGGCGGGCTGTTCACCCTCAAGGGTGAGTGGATCGGCATGAACACCAAGGTGGTGGAGTCCACCGAGACCAACTCCCAGGTGTCGGCGGCGATCCCCACGGGTGACCTGGCGGGATACATCACCCGCTGTGTGGAGAAGGGATTCGCCGGGGCCGCGGCCCCTACGGCCGAGGCGGAGGTGGTGCCGGTGTTCCACGGCATCAAGCTGTTCGACCATGGCCGCCGGGTGTCGCCACCGGCCTACATCGAGCGCGTGCGGCGGGGTTCACCCGGGCGCAAGGCAGGTCTGCGACCCGACGACCTGATCGTCAAGATCGACCGCCACGTGGTCCGTACCTGCAAGGACTTCCGCCGGCTGCTGACGAAGTTCAAGCCCGGCAGCGAGGTGACCATCACCTACAAGCGCGGAACCCGGGTCCGCCAGACCAAGCTCACCTTCATGGGGGAGAAATGATGCGACTGCATATCTGTATGCCGATTCTCCTGGGCTTCGCACCCGTGCTCTGCGCCCAGAAACCCAGCCCGATTGCCTACGACTTCGCCCAGGTCCAGGGGGTGCTTCACGCGGCAATGGACAAGGTCTCCCCGGCGACCGTGACCGTGCAGACTTTTGGCGGCACCCGTAAAGTCGCCGGCAAGCGGCCGACGCGACCCGGCCAACCACAAAACCCCTTCCGCCCAGGCCAGCGTCCCAAGCGCCCCAAGCCGCTCGGCATGCAGGGGTTCTTGCAGGCCCAGGGAGCGACGACCGGGGTGATCATCTCGCCCGATGGCTGGATCCTGGTCAGCAAGTTCGCTCTCAACTTCGACCCGACCACGATCTTGATTACCCTCCCCGACGGCCGCTCATTCAACGCGGTGCGCAAGGGTGAGGACATCAGCCGACAGATCGCCCTGGTCAAGATCGAGGCCAAGGATCTGCCAGTGGCGACCTTCGTGCACCCCAAGGAGGTGACGGTGGGCTCCTGGGCCTTCGCTCTGGGGCGGACCTTCGGGCCCAAGGACCCGAGCGTGCACATGGGAGTCGTCTCCGCCAAGGACCGGATCTTCGGCCGCGCCGTGCAGGTCGACGCCTACACCAGTCCAGCCAACTACGGCGGACCCATCATCGACATCGAAGGGCGGGTGATCGGCATCTCGGTGCCGATGGACGCCTCCGGCCGCAAGGCCAACGTCAACCTCTACGATTCGGGTATCGGTTTTGCGGCGACCATCGCCGACATCCCCGAGCTGATCGAAAAGATGAAGAAGGGCGAGGTACTGCATCGGGGCTTCCTCGGTATCTCTACCAGCCCGGCCTTCCTCGGGCCCGGTGCACAGATCCGCAGCGTGCGCAAGAAGAGCCCCGCTCACAACGCCAAGATGCGCAAGGGTCACATCGTACTGATCATCGACGGCGTCAAGGTCGAGAACGGCTTCCACCTGCAGATGCTGTTGGGTCGCAAGATGGCCGGGGAGCCGATCTACATGAAGTACCGCCAGCGCGACGGCAAAGAGATCGGCAAGACGATCTTCCTGACCAAGGTGCCTGGGGCGGAGATGGAGGCGAAGGACGAGAAACCCTTGCCGCCGCCCTGGGAAGAGAAGGGCGAGAAGAAAGACGACAGCGGGCGCTGAGGGTTCAGGTCGCGGTCGATGGTGTCGCGCTCGACCTGTGGGTGGACAGGGTTTGGAGCTCGGTTGGCCTGTCTCGGGAGCAGCGAGAAGGCCTGGGGCGGGATGAGGGTTTGTGGGGCGTGTTGGGGCAGCGGTTGACCGCGGTTGGACCGGCTACTCAGCTGCGATTTGTGCGGTGGGTTGTGGTCCATGCGGTGGCTGCGAGGTCCACGCTGGCCCCCGGGCGGGCCCCCGCTACCCTGTGCGGCTCGCATGTCGATTCCGCAGCTCAGCTTCCGAACAGTGTCCTGCGTCACCCTGCTGCTGATGGCGCTGGTCGCCTGTAGGCGGCAGCCGCAGGCCGGTGTGGTCACCGAACTGGCGCCCTGGCAGCGGCCCTTGGCACAGCGGCAGGCAGATCCCTTTCCCCGGGTCTACACGAACCGGGCCGGGCGCCGCTTCGAAGTGCTTCGGCAACCTGAACGGGTGGTTTCAGCGACCCTGTTCACCGACTCGGTGCTGCTTGAAGTGGCTGCCCCTCAGCAGCTGGTCGCCCTGCACGAGGTGAGCACCAAGCCGAGCTTCAGTCCGGTGGCTACTGCCTCACAGGCCTTTGGCACTCACATCACCGCCGATCCCGAGACGATCCTGGCTCAGCGCCCGGATCTGGTGTTCCTGTCGAGCTTCAGCGACAAGCGGGTGGAGAACCTGGTCGGGACTGCACGGATCACCGTGGTGCGGCTGGACGAGTTCGATGACTTCGCCCAGATCGCCGGCAGCTTGCGCGCGGTGGGCTATCTGCTGGGACGCGATGCTGCGGCCGAGACCCTGGTTCAACAGATGCAGGGCCGCCTGCAGAGGGTGGCCGCGCAGCAGGACAAGCGCCGTGTCTGGCGTCTGCTCAGCTGGTCCAGCGGCATGGTTGCCGGCTCCGGCACCACCTTCGCCAGCATCCTCGCCTGTGTGGGGGCCCAAAACGAAGCGGCCCGTGCCGGCATCGAAGGGCACAAGCGACCCCTGCCCGAGCAGCTGCTCCAGCTCCAGCCTCACGCCCTGGTGGTGGGTGTGGCCCCGGGCGGGGAAGACGCGATGCGCAAGCAGCTCCTCGCCCACAATGCCCTCCGCAACCTCGATGCCGTGCGCCGGGGTCGTCTACTGTTCGTTTCCAATGCCCTGATGCTTAGCACCTCGCATCACGTCGCGGGCGCCGCAGAACGCATCGCCGCCCAGCTCGACACCTGGGGGAAACCGTGAAGCGACGGATCCGGGTGCGGGTCTTCCTGCCCCTGATGCTCAGCTTGGACCTATTGTTGGCGGGGCTGGCCTTGTTTCAGGGCTCCTGGGACCTGCCGATGGCCGATGTCCTGCAGGCCCTGGGCGGTGCGCTGGGTTGGACCGAGTCCCTCGGGCTGCACGCCGAGGCAGCGATCGTGCAGGTGCGCCTGCCGCGGGTATGCATGGCCCTGCTCGGCGGCGCCAGCCTGGCCATCGCCGGAACGATCATGCAGGCGGTCTTCCGTAACCCCCTGGCATCGCCGGAGGTCCTCGGCACCACCCAAGGAGCAGCCCTGGGTGCGACGGTGGCCGTGCTGCTTGGCTGGGCCGGGGCCTGGGACCATGCGGTGCCGCTGACGGCCTGCGTCGGGGCGGTGCTGGTGACTGCGGCGGTCTACCTGCTGGCCGGGGGGGCCCGCGGACTGACCGTAGGCACTCTGCTGCTGGCGGGAATCGCCATGAGCACCCTGATCGGTGCCCTGATCACCTTTGCCATCCTCCGGCTCTCCTCGGAGGTCTGGCAACAGGGCAACCAGATCCTGTTCTGGTTGATGGGTAGCTTCGAAACGGTGCAAGCGGGGGAGGTCTACGCCGTCGGCATCGCCCTCTTGTTGCTGGGGCTGCTGCTCACCCCCCTGCTGCGGGACATGGACCTGCTGACCCTGCGGGACACTGGCGCCAGCAGCCTGGGGGTGGATGTGGTCCGGCTGCGGGTGGTGTTGCTGCTGATCGCCTGCGCCCTGACCGCAGTCACGGTGGCCTTCACCGGCGGCATAGCCTTTGTCGGCTTGATCGTCCCGCACATGGCCCGGTTGCTCGTCGGTCCGGCCCACCGGGGGCTCTTGCCCTCCGCGGCTGCCCTGGGGGCGGGGGTCCTACTGCTCGCGGACTTTCTTTGCCGCGTGCCGCTGGCTGGGAGTGGCCTGCAGGTTGGGGTGGTGATGAGCCTGATGGGAGCACCGTTCTTCCTCCTGTTGCTGGTGCGGGTGCGCCGGGGTGAGCGGCTGTGAGCCACTTGCGTGCCGAAGGGCTGAAGAGGAGCTACGGCGGTCACCAGGTTCTGGGCGGGGTGAATGCTACCTTCGAGCCGGGCACCGTCACCCTCATCGCTGGTCGCAACGGGGCGGGCAAGTCCACTTGCCTGGCGATCCTCGCTGGGGTCATGCAGCCAAAGGCAGGTCGGGTCCAGCTGGCGGGCTGTGATCTCACCGGGATCCGGCCCCGGGCGCGGGCCCAGCAGATCTCGTTGGTGCCTCAGGACGTGGACGCTTCTTTCGAATTCACCGGTCGGGAGATCGTGATGATGGGCCGCTACCCGCACCTGTCCCGCTTTGCCGCCCCGGGCGTTCGGGATCATGAGGCGGTGGCCGAGGCGCTGCGCTGGACCAACGCGGAGGGCTTCGCCGACCGCTCGGTGCAGACCCTCTCCGGAGGGGAGATGCGGCGTATCCACCTCGCTCGCTCCCTGGCTACCCAATCTCCGGTGATCCTGGCGGATGAGCCGACGGCCAGCCTCGACCTGGAGCACGCGGTGGCGATCCTCGATCTCCTCGCGGAATTCGCTGCCCGGGGGCGAACCGTGGTGATCGCTTCCCACGACCTCAATCTCGCCGGACCACGCTGTGCCCGCTGCCTGCTGCTCCACGAGGGGGTGGTGTTCGGCGAGGGGCCGCCGGAGGAGGTGCTGCGGCCAGAGGCGATGGAGACGGTCTTCGGGGTGCGGGCGGAAGCGGCCGAGGGGTTCTTCCCACGGCAATTCCGTGCCAGATGATCAGGCGCTGCGCACCGCCATGCAGAACTCGTGCAGGCCTGGCACGTCCTTGGGCAGGTCGGGATGCCGTTCGAGCTGGGAAAGCAGCACATCGAGAGTGCCCTCCGCGTCGTACTCCGCCGAGTGGGCGCCATCCAGTTCCCGGCCGCAGTAGTGGCGGACCGCGGCGGTGAGGTTGCGGGGGCCCATAAGAAAGCGGTCCCAGCCGGTCTCCTTCTCGTTGAAGATGATCTTGGCGTCCACCTGGTGGCGGTCTGCCATGCTGAACCCGATGCAGTGGCGCTTGCACTCTTCCAGCCAGAGGGGCACGTCATAGGCGATGGAGTTGAAGCCGGCGATGTCGCCGTCACCCATGAACTCCAGCAGCCCGGCGGCCAGCTTGTCGAGACGAGGGCGGCCGAATAGGCCGCGGACCTCGTCAGTGCGGATCCCGTGCACGCGGGTGGCGCTCTCGGGGATGTCGATACCCGGGTCCATCCGCTCCACCATCTTCTCCCTGGACCCGTCCGGGAGGAGCTTGACCAGGCCGATCTCGACCACCCGGTCGTTGGCGACATCGAGCCCTGTGGTCTCGAGATCGAAGAACACCAGGGGACGGGAGAGTTGGAGGAGCATTGCTGACCTTTGGATCCTCGAAGGGCCGCGGCGGCATCGCGCGGCCAACCGCAGGCAGCACGGAGCCGCCCTTATAGGTGGAAGCAGGGCCCCAATCTACGTGGCAGATTCTCGGTGCGTCTCCACCGAAGATGGCGCAAGCCCAGGTAGGCACGAGGCTTGTGGATTGTTGTGAACGAACTCTTGAGGAGTGGTGCATAATCTACCCAACAAACTCCGAACATAGGCTTGTGTTTGCCAAACAAACCCCTACCTTCTCCAGCCGTCCGTGAGGAAAGCCTCTCGGGCGAGTTTCTCTCCCCTCCCAGAACCAAACGCCGGACCCGGGCTGCCTGACCCCCCCCGGCAGAGGACAACCGCCATGAAGACCCGCAGCAACCCCCGCGTCGCCAGCCTGCCCTTCCCGGAACCCAGCCAGACCACGGTCCGCCGTCGTCTGCGTCGGCCCCTGCAACTGGATGCCATCCAGCTCGCAGATCTCCGGGGAGGATCGGCTGTCGCGATTGGATCCACAGTGACCCCGGGTGGTGGCACGGTGGCTCGCAGCCGGCAGGACAGGACAGGTTCCCGTCCGGCTGCTGGAGATGTCGCCGGGTTTGCCAGGGTCGCGCGTGCAGGCCTGCTGCTGCCCGCGGCTCGGGCTTCGGCGGCACAGACTTCGGCGGCACAGTTGAGGAGTCGAGGTGCTGAACCCACCGCGATTCCCCGTGCCGGCGAGCTGGCGGAAGTCAGTCCGGATGTTCCCAAGACCGACCGCAGCGAGGGCATGCAGCTCGCCCTCCTCCTCGACCTCTGCGGGGCCGGTCTGCTGATGGCTTTGGTTCTCCTAGCCGCCATTCTCGTTTAGTCTCTGACCAAGCGACGAGGATGGCGGCTTCCTTTTCGTCTACTCCAAGGTGACGCACTCCCCGGGAGGGGTCCTCATGAAGATCAACCTGACAGAGAAACAAATCGGTGTGCTGCGGTTCTTCCGCGACTACCGCCGCGAACACGGGATCTCTCCCACCCTCGAGGAGGCGGCGCAGGAGCTCGGTGTCAGCAAGATCACCGTGTACGAGCATCTCAACCAACTGGTGAAGAAGGGTGCAGTCAGCCGGGACAAGGCCAAGGCCCGCTCGGTGACGGTCCTCTTCGATCCGGACCAAGGAGATGAAGACCTGGCCGCTGGGGAGATGAGCCTGCCCCTGCTAGGTACGATCGCCGCCGGGCGACCGATCGAAGCCATCGAGGACCGAGAGGATGTCTCACTCACCGATCTCATCCCTGCTGAGGAGGGGCACTACCTGCTCCGGGTCCGGGGCAAGTCCATGGTCGAAGACCACATCGACGATGGAGACCTGGTCGTCGTGGAACGGCGGGAACAGGCTCGCAACGGGGAAATCGTCGTGGCCATCGTCGACAACGAAGAAGCGACTCTCAAGCGCTTCTATCGCGAGGATGGCCGAGTCCGGCTACAGCCTGCCAACTCAGCCCTGAGCCCGATGTTTCCAGAGCACGTGGAGATCCGTGGGGTGGTGCGTAGGGTTGTCCGCACCTACCGCTGAGTTCTCGGTTCCGTGAGTGATTCTTCGAAGCCCGGGTCTGCCGTTTCGGTCCATTGCCAGCCGGGTACCAAGTACGCGTACTGCCGCTGCGCGCGCTCGGCTGACTATCCCCGCTGTGACGGAACCCATCGCGGGGATCCCTCGGGCCCCCTCCCTCTGAAGTTCATAGCCGAGTTCGAGGAGACCCAGCTCTGGTGTGGCTGCGGCGAAACGAGTTCGGCCCCTCTGTGTGATCGTGGGCAGGACCACTGCCGCACAGTCTGATCAAATCTCGGCGTTGCCGAGCCAGGATTCGCGAACCGCTACGGCAGCCGCGTCTGCCCCCTCGTCCACCACCAGGTTCAAGGGTCGGGAGGGCCTGGGTTGGGGCCGGACGCGTCGTTCGAGGATGCGGCCACGACGGTTCAGCAGGAGGTCGAGGGCTGTGTCAACTTCGGCGAGTTGCTTGAATAATTGGCTCCAGTTGCTGCCGGTGACCCGGAGGCTATTCATGGCCAGAATCTCGTCTCCGGGCATGAGGCCGGCTTGTTCGGCAGGACCCTGGTTTAGGACGACGGCCAGCTTGGTCGAGTCCCCCTTGAAGTGCACTCCCAGATAAGGGCTCAGCTCCTCGTTGTCTTCTCGAATACGCAATCCTGCAAGGCTGAGGACCATCGCAAAATCCGGATCCAGCGGCTGTTCGGTCAGCTCGCGGATCTGCTCGGAGAGATCCTGGCCCGCCGCCTTGGAAACGCTCTGGTGGACATCCTCGGCGGTGTAGCCGCGGCCCTGCTGGTAACTCCGGGCATAGAGCTCACGCACGGCGTCGTCGAGGCTCCGGGAACCCTGGGTCAGACTGCGGATCTGCAGGTCGATGCAGAGTGCAGCGAGGGCGCCGTTGTCGTAGTAGCTGAGGGTGCTGTTGCGGGAATCCTCGTCGGGACGATAGAGGCGGATCCAGGCATCGAAACTCGCCTCGGACAATGATTGGCGGAATCTCCCCGGGGTGCGCCTGAGTTCGTGGATGCTCTTGCCGATGCGCTCGAGGTACGAGCGGGGGTCGAGGATTCCGGCCCGGAGACAGATGTGGTCGTCGTAGTAGGCGGTGAATCCCTCCGCGACCCAGAGCAGCTCCGTGTAGTTCTCCTGCTCGTAGTCGAATTCCCAAATCGCCTGGGGGCGCATGCGCTTGACGTTCCAGACGTGGAAGAACTCATGGGCGACGAGGCCCATGAACTCGGCGTAGTTCTTCTTCCCGGTCAGGGCCGTGCGTGGCGAGAGGAGGGCGGAGGAGGCGAGGTGCTCGAGGCCGCCGTAGCCGCTGTCGCTGAACATGCACTGAAACTCGTAGCGCTCGTAGGGCAACTCGTTGCCGAAGATCGCCGCGGCAGCCTCGATGACAGCCCGGGTGTCAGGGACCAGGCGCTCGGGAATGGGAATGCCGGCCATCCCGTCCATGACCAGGGCATGAGGTTTGCCCAGGCACTCGAAGTCCAGGACCTCGAAGTCCCCGGCGAGGATCGGACTGTCGACCAGCTCGTCGAGGTTGTTGGCACGGAGGCGCACCGGCCCATCTGCGCCGGGAAACTCCTCGCCGCCCGACAGACTGCTCGTGAGACGCCAACCCTCAGGGAGTTGGATCTCGATCTCCACCTCCGCCGCGGTCCAGGTCCGAGGCCAGTGGAAGACCGCCGCACCGGTGAGGAATGCGTGTGCATCGGTCAGATCACAGGTGCGCACCGAAAGCTCATGAGCATAGACGCTATAGCGTATTACAACTTCGCCATCGTGATCGATCCGCAGGCAGTTCTTGTTGGGCCGGCTCCAAGCGATGGGCTCCCCGTCGGTGCTCCGTAGGTCGAAGTCTGACAGATGCTTGCTGTACTCCCGGAGCAGGTAGCTCCCCGGGGTCCACACGGGGAGAAACAGCTCCATCCCCGGCTGCGCATCGAGTTGGAGAGTTACTTCCACGCGCCGTCGTTCGGGGTGGCGCAAATCGAGGTGGTACCGCAAGCCAGGTGTCACATGCGCTCCGAAGCGGTGCTGGGCCCATCGCAGCGGCTGTTCCCGGGGGGCTGGACCAGCCGTCTAAGGGGAGAAATGGCACGCCCGAGAGGATTCGAACCTCTGACCTACGGCTCCGGAAGCCGCTCCGGGCGTGAGGCCAGCACCCTAGCCGCTGGCCGATTCCAAGCGCAAGTCGCTTTCAAGAATACAAGTAACGGCGATACCGAGGGGGTCACGAGGCATGACCTCGACGCCTCGCCGGAGCAGGTTTTGGGGCCGGTTTCAGGGGCAAGGGTACCCGTGGTGTACCACGGTTCCCAGCGGAGGGCAGCCGCATGAGCGCCCCCCGCAAGCCATCCGCCGCCCTTCTCGTGGCGGTCGCCCTGGTGAGCGCCGCCACCGGCTTGGGCCTGGGCCGCATGACTGCTCGCTGCCCGGTCCGAAGTCAGACTGCCGCGCCGACTCGATCCGCTGCCCCGGCAGCCATCACGCCTCTGCGCCACGATGACCCGGCAGCCGCCGCGCCCCAGCGCCAGGATGAGCTCGTCGTGGTCCCCGTGGACTTGGACTACCGGATCAACGCGCTCCAAGACTGGATTCTCGACGCCCTCTGGCAGGTCGAATCCTCCGGGGCGACCAAGGCCCCCCGCGGCGACGGCGGCCGGTCCCGCGGCCCCCTGCAGATCTCCCGGGCCTACTGGCTCGACTCCCGGATCCCCGGCGACTGGTCCGACTGCGAGGACATCGGCTACTCCCGGCGGGTCGCGGCGGCCTACATGCGCCGCTACGTCCCCCGGGCCTGGGCGGCAGCCAACGCCGAGGTAATCGCCCGGACCCACTGCGCGGGGCCAGACGGGGCGCGGCAGGACTGCTCGCTGCCCTACTGGCGGAAGGT
>WURV02135203.1:0-19029 GCA_011762755.2 Epimenia babai
CCCCGGGGGCGCCCATGCTGAGTTTGCCATGGCTTGGAAGGATGCGCTGCTCCACCACGTGAGGCGTGGAACCAGGGCCGCCAATGCAAAAAGGCCCAATCACCAACTGGCGGATGGCTTCGCTTGGCCGAAACACCGCTTCCACCGCTTCGTTCATGTCCATGGGAAAATCTAGGTCGCAGAACTGGCAATAACCGTGCTCGTCGAGGGCATCGAGGGTCGCCACGCTTTCGCTGCCCACCTGGCAGCTAGGGCAAATCAGCGCCCAGCTTAGTTCTAGTAGGCCGTCCTCAACGCTTTCCAAACATACCTGCAGCACATCCCGCCGGGGCACCTGCCATTCAGCCGCCAACGCATAAGGCCGCAATTGAACCAAGTCCGCATCGGCGCCCTGGGCAATGTGATTGAGCAGCTGACGGCGTAGCTGGGCATGTTCGGTGCGTTTGGCCATGCGTGACTGACATTGTTCAATGGCCACCCCCGCCGGCTTGGAGTGACTCCCCGAATCGGGCCGTGGCCCCTGGGCGGGCAGCGCGTCAATCCGTTTGATTTCCCGCTCAAAATCCTTGAGGGAGCCCAGCGCCGTGAGCTTAAGAATCGGCCCCAGCAGCCCAATTTTCGGCTCCAGCGCGATTTGCACGGAGACTTCGCAACCCCGCTCCAGCGGTCGAAACCGAAACCAGGTATGCAGGTTTCGAATGGGCCCCGAGCGCATCACTCGGTGAATATGCCAATATTCGTGCTTGCGCCATTCGAAGGGCCGCTCCTCGTAGCTAACCTCAAAGCCCCCCAAGCGGGTTGTGGCCAGAAAGCGCGCCGCGGTATCGTCGTTCAGCTTATCAAACTGGACGGCATTGAGCCCTACTGCTCGGTTAAGGTTTTCCGTATCCGAAAACCAATCCCACATTTTGGTTAGCTCGCTTTCGCAAACAACCGCGCGCTCCACGCTTACAAATCCCGGACCCAGGTCAACGTTGGGTTCCGCCGCTTCGGCCTTTTGCACCATGGCCCGAGGGTAGACCATCTCTTCAGCGGCGCCAACAGCGGGTACTGGTGGTTTTGGCAGCTTGGGCTACACTGCGCGCACTTTGTCACTGCTAAGCGCACAGAATCTAGAAAAAACCTTTGGAACCCGGGCTATTTTGCAAGGGGCGAGCTTCGCACTCCACGCGGGTGAGCGGGTCGGCCTCGTGGGACGCAACGGCGAGGGCAAGTCCACCATCGCCAAGGTCATCGCAGGCTTGGAGCCCGCCGATAGCGGCGAGCTGATTTGCCGGCGGGACTGCAACATCGTCTTGCTGGAGCAAGAGCCAAAACTCGACCCAAACCAAACCCCCAGGGAGCTTGCCTATGCCGGTTTGGGAGCCTGGCACGAGAAAAAGAGCGCCTACGATGCCCTAAGCGAAGCCATGGCTACTGCTTCCCCCGATGAGCTAACCGAGCTCTTGGCCAAACAAGGCCAGCTGGCGGAGGATATTGAGCGGCTCGGTGGCTGGGAGCTTCACCATACCGCCGATGCGCTGCTTTCCAACTTGGGGGTGCCGCGAATTGACGAGCCCTTTGCAAACTTGAGCGGTGGCGAACGGCGGCGAGCAGCCCTGGCTCGGGTGCTAGTTGAAAAGCCCGATTTGGCCATTTTGGATGAGCCTACCAACCACCTGGATTTGGAAACGGTGGCATGGCTGGAAGGCTTTTTGAAAGAGCAGTACTCCGGTGCGCTTTTGCTGATTACCCACGATCGCTATTTGCTTGACCGGGTGGCCACCCATACGTGGGAGCTCCACGAGGGCAAAGTCTACCGCTACGAGGGGGGCTACGGGCGCTATGTGGCGGCAAAAGCTGAGCGTATGGCGGTGGCAGCCCGCACCGAGGCCAATCGCCAGAACTTTCTGCGCCGGGAGCTGGAATGGTTGCGGCGTCAGCCCAAGGCCCGGGGCACCAAGCAAAAAGCCCGCATCGACCGCATTGAAGACGCCCGGGGCAAGTCAGCGCCCAGCAAGGAGCAAACGGCCCACTTGGAGCTACAAGCAGCCCGTGTGGGAAAGAGCATCCTGGAGGTATACGAGCTGGACGTAGCTCGGGGTGACCGCACGTTGGTGAAGGGGTTGAACCTTAGCTTGGTGGGCGGGCAACGTATTGGCGTTGTTGGCAAAAATGGCTCGGGCAAATCCAGCCTCTTGCGGGCACTAGTGGGGGAGCTCGAGCCCACTGGAGGCGAGGCCCGTCGGGGCGCCAATACGGTGGTGGCCTATTTCGATCAGCACCGGGTGGATCTGGATCCTCATAAGTCGATATTTGATAACGTCGCCGGCGGTCAAACCCAGGTGAACTTGGGCGATCGCACGATGGATGTACGTAGTTACCTGGAGCGCTTCCTCTTTCACCCCCACGCCCAGCGGCAGCCCGTCGGCTCCCTTTCGGGCGGTGAGCGCGCCCGGGTGGCCATGGCAAAGTTGCTGCGCCAGGAGGCCAACCTCTTGGTTCTCGATGAGCCTACCAATGACTTGGATGTGGCAACCCTTTCCGCACTAGAGGATATGCTGTGCGACTTTTCGGGTACGGTGCTGGTGGTCAGCCACGACCGCTGGTTTTTGGACAAGGTGGCGACCCACACCCTTGCACTGGATGGCGAAGGGGACGTCGAGCTGCACGCTGGCGGTTATTACCGTTATTTGCTAACCGTGGCCGAACGGCGCCAAGAGCGTGTGCAGGCTGCGGCAAAGGTCCCAAAGAAAGCTGGAAAAAAGCAAAAGGCTCCCAGTCTCAGCTCAAAAGAAAAGGCCGAACTGGAGACCATCTTCGCAGCCATTGAGGAAGCGGACGAAGAAGTGGCCCGCCTGGAGGCGGCTCTCTCAGACCCCGAGCTCTACCAAAAGGGTGAAGGGGAGGAGGCGGCGCGCATTGGCCAGGAATTGGAAAGTGCCCGCAGCCACGCTCAAGCGCTGATGCAACGTTGGGAGGAGCTGGAAGCCAAAAAGGCGGAGGTGGAGGCGTTTTTCGGGCGCAGTTGATCGCGGGCCCTCGCCCCGCGGGCTAAACCTTCGCCCCCTGCGCCTACCAAAAGGTCCGCCCTCACCGAAAAGTTGTTTCTAAACGAAGGATTGATTTGTATGCTGTGGGGGTGCGCAACCCATTGACAGATTCTGCCATCGAGGGTGTTCGCAATGGGGCCAGGTGGCTCCGTCGCGCTGCCGTTGGCCTTGCAGCCCTCGCTTGCCTTACCACCACCGCCACCCAGGCAAAGGCTTACGAGCCCTGGTCCGATGCAGACCCACCCCAAAAGCCCAAACGGCTGCAGGTGGGGGATTACGGATTTTCCGGCCTCGCGAATTATCGCGCGAACTGGCTGTACGTAAATCCTATATCCATCAATACGGAAAACCATCGCCGGGCTAGTTGGATTGAGCACCGGCTGCGGGCCGGCGGGACGATGGACTTTAAGGAAAAGGTCAAAATCGTCACCTCCTTCGAAATCCTGGACGGCGTGATGTGGGGCGATAACGGCGCCCTCGGCCAAGATCCTGAACCGGAAGTGGGTATCAATGTAGGTGCCCGTTATCCGAATATTGCGCGGCCTTGCATCCAACAGCGGGGAAGCCTTGCGCTGGATCGCAACTCGTACGGCTATGGACTCTGTTCACAGGAATCCATCTTTACTCGTCGCCTCTACGGCGAGGCCAAGCTGCCTTTTGGCCTTTTGCGCATTGGCCGCCAGCCGGTTGCCATTGGTCAGGCCCTGCAGGCGGTGGCAGCCGATGGCCGCCCCAACCGTTTTGGCTTTGCTCGCCGCGGCAACCAGGTGGACCGGATCCTCTTCGGGACCAAGCCGCTGGAAGGCTTTAAGCCCAAGGGGCAGCGGGACCTCAGCTTGGACAGGGGTCTCTTCGTTGCGGTGGGCTACGATCGGCTCGTAAGCGACGAAGTGCGTCTTTTTGGCGACGATGTGCAGCAGGCAATCTTTGCTGTGCGCTTTCTTGATCCAGACGTGGGTTGGGCCAAGGACCTTGAGCTGATGGGTTTCGCCGCCTACCGCTGGGACCAGGTCAACGATAGCAATATCCTCGGCACGGGTGTGCGGGCCATTGCGCGCTTTGGCGACCTCTCCCTGGGCGGCGAGTGGCAGATGAACACGGGCGGAACCCGCGAAATCAGCGCCGCTTATGCGCTCATCTCCAATGACCCAGTGGTGAAGCAGACCGTACGTCAGATGGGTGCGCGCGCCGTCGCCCGCTACGACCGGCCGATGTGGTCCGCTTATGTGGAATTTGACTATGCATCCGGTGATGGGGACCCCCAACCGGGCACACCGCTAACCCAGTTCCGTTGGGCTGAGGGCAACAACGTTGGCCTCTTGATGTTTGAGCACGTGCTCAACTTCCAATCCGCCCGCTCTGCTGCCGCTGGCGTGGAGACCTTGCGCCGCCTTGGGGCTCAATCCTTCCCAGCGGAAACCATCGATACCCGCGGCTCCTTTACCAACGCCATCGCCGTCTTCCCCCAGTTTGATGTGCGGCCCCACAAGAATGTGCTCTTCCGTACGGGCGTTTTGGCTGCCTGGAGCGACGAGCCTGTCAATGACCCGGTGCGATCGCTGCTCTCGCGGGACGGGCTGACAATCCAAGATGACTTGGTGAACTTCGCGGGCGGTAAATCCCAGCAATACGGCAGCTACTACGGCACGGAAATCGACGGGCGCTTCCAGTGGCGCTACCTTGAACACTTCATCTTTGATCTTGAAGGCGCCATCCTCTTCCCTGGCGATGCTCTCAAGGACAAAAACGGCTACGGCGTGCGCAGCGTGCTCGTCCAAGGCCGCACTACCTTTACTTTCTGAGGCCTGGAGGCGAAGCATGAAAACCATTCCCACACGCTCCCCCAAGCCAACCCCCAAACGGCGCGGCTTTGCCCGCTTCGGCGCCCTGATGCTCGGCGGCGCCTTGGCTGGCTTCCTTTCCTTGAGCGCCGGCTGTGAAACCTTTGATTCGCCCCCCCGCGCGGCCATTGAAGGCGTGGTGGACGACCAGCTATTCGATACGAACGCGCCCATCGTGGTGCGCTTCAGTGAGCCGGTGGAAGCGGCCACCCTCAAGGCCACGGTCATCAAGTTTGAAACGGATATTGAGGGCAACCTGCTGGATGAGGATGCGGACCCCAATACCAACTTGGAGATCCTTGGCCAATACCCGCCCCTCGATAGCGAAGACGATCGCTTCGATGTGGTCGCCGAAGGTGTGCTCTCAGAGGACCGTCTATCGCTCACCTTTGCGCCCAAGCGTACCCCCCCGGTGGGTTCGGCCTTGGCGCTGGTGCTTGAAAGTGGCCTCAAGGACGATAAGGGCAATGCCACCACCGTGCGGGAGATTGTCAAATTCTCCTATGAGTTTAAGTGCACCGGTCAGTCGGGCAGCGCAGTGGTGCCCACCGGATACTATTTCTTCCTACTCAACGTGGAAAAGCCCATCGCCACGCAGATCCAGCTGATTGCAGATTTGCGCGTCGACCCCGCCACCGGCAAGTTTACCGGCCGCTTTACCAATGCAGACCGCAACCGCAATCTGTCATGCCCCGGTGGCTGCTCATCGGACACCACCTGCCGCACCCTGCCTGCCCCTGAGTGCGTCCCACCCTCCACAAAGGGTGGCTCCGCCGACGAGTACCCCGATTTTGGACCGAATGGGGAAGGAGAGACGGGGTATAGCTTCGAGGGCACCGGTTGTGTGGAGGACCAATCGGGCAATACGGCTGCTTTCGCCAACGCCCCTGTGGATGCGATTATCAAAAAGCCGCCGGTCACCGTGAAGGGCATTCGCATGAGCGCGCAGTGGATCCTGGGCGATGACGGTGTGTTGCGGGCCGCCGGCTCCTTTACGTCTGACGCCGTGTTCCTTGGCAATGTGGAAAGCGGCAAAGGCACCGGCACCTTCGTTGGCCGGCTCATCCCGCCTGCGGAAGCGCCGCCGAATATTCCGCCTCCCACGGGCTTTGAGCCCCAAATGAGCCAATAATTTCGCGCTAACTCCAACCGGGGTGGCGGGGGTGTTCGCTCGTGCGCGCCCCCCGCCGCAAGCCGGTGGCACTCGCGCAAAAGCGCGCTAAAGCCCAGTGCCCATGCTTGCACTACAAGGCCATACGCCGGAGGAGATCCATCAACGGATCCCCTCGGCGGACATCGGGGAATGTCGCAAACTCCTTGCCCGCTTTTTGCGGGACGGCGCCCTGCCGAAGGGCATGGCCCACGTGCGACGGCAGACCATGGCTGAGCTGCGGGATGGCTTTGGGCTGCCGGGGCTACGCTTGGCAGAGCGGCAGGCGAGCCAGGTGGATCCATTCGTAAAGTTTGCCTTTCGCGGTCAAGACGAAGAGCTCTTCGAAACGGTGCGCATTCCCCTTGAAAAGCCTAAGCGCTATTCCGTATGCGTTAGCTCACAAGTGGGTTGCGCCTTGGGCTGCCGCTTTTGTGCCACCGGGCGGATGGGGCTGCGGCGGAACCTGCAAATATGGGAAATCGTCGAGCAAGTGGCTTATGTCAATCGCGAGCTCTCTGCCGCGGGCCAAGGCCGGGTGCACGGGGTGGTCTTTCAAGGCATGGGTGAGCCCATGGCCAACCTCGACCACGTCTTGCGAGCCATTGCCGTTTGCTGCGAGCCCAGTGGCTTGGCCATTGATGCCCGAACTATTACCGTTTGCACCTCAGGCCTGCCCTCGGGAATTGCCCGCTTGGCCAAAGCGGCGCCCAATGTGCGCTTGGGGCTTTCCCTTGGTTCCGCCTTCGGCCCCCGCCGTCGCCTGCTGATGCCCATCGAGGATAAGTTTCCCCTCGACGAGGTATTGGCCGCAGCTGAAGCCCACGCCCTGGCCACCCGCCGGGCGCCCATGTGGACCATCACCCTGCTGCGTGGGCAAAATGATCGGCCCGAAGACGCCAAGGCGCTAGCGGAGCGCATTCATCGCTTTCGGGAGCGCACGGGTAAGTCTCCACGCTTGAGCATCATTCCCTATAACCCCATCGCCGAAGGGGAGGATGATCCCTTTCAACGGGTCGACGCCGGCGCTGAGAAGCGCTTTCGGGACGTGCTTGCAAGCCATGGCGTCGGCAGCCATCGCCGCTATAGTGGAGGCGGGGACGTAAGCGCCGCCTGCGGGCAGCTCGCTACGGAAGCCCGTGGAAAGGGCATTGGGCCCGCGGGCAGGTCTCTGGGCCGGCGGCCGGCCCGGGCCGCGAGTGAAAAGTAGAATATTTCGCATGCTAAATGTTTCAGTGCGAATTTTAGTCGACGGACCAACCGAACGGTTGTAACCTGCCGCCGACTCATGAACGCCCAGCCATTTCCAATTCTTCCGACCCGGGTGGATCGGCGCGCCGACGCCTTTGTTTCCAACCGTAAAGCCAACCTTGCCTCCTTGGCGGCCGTTGAAAAAGCCCTGGCAAAGGCCCGCGGTGGTGGCGGCGAAAAATACGTTAAACGCCACAAAGACAAGGGCAAGCTGCTCCCCCGAGAGCGGGTGGAGGGCCTGATTGACCGGGACGCCCATTTCTTGGAGCTTTGCCCCCTCGCGGGCCACAAGATTGGCGGACATCACCCCGGCTCTAGCGTGATTGGCGGCGTGGGTGTTGTGAGTGGCGTGGAATGCATGGTCATTGCGAGCGAGGCCACCGTTAAAGGCGGCGCCGTTTCCGAATATGGCGTGAAAAAGAGTGCACGGCTGGCGGAAATCGCCCAGCAAAACCGCCTGCCCACCATCAATCTGATTGAGTCTGCGGGGGCGGATCTGCCTAATCAGCATAAGATCTTCACGCCTGGTGGCCGCGGATTTCGGGAACTTACTCGCCGAAGCGAGGAGCGCATTCCCACCATCTGTTTGGTATTCGGTTCATCCACTGCTGGCGGCGCGTACATCCCGGGTATGAGCGACTACGTGGTCATGGTCAAAGAGCAGGCTCAAGTGTACTTGGCGGGCCCCCCATTGGTGAAAATGGCCATCGGTGAGGATACGGATCACGAGTCTCTCGGCGGCGCCGAAATGCACTCCAAAGTCAGCGGCGTATCGGACTTTCTAGCGGAGAATGAGCTAGATGCACTGCGCATTGGCCGGGAAATTGTCGCCCATCTCAATTGGCAGAAGGAAGGGCCCAATCCCCATAGCTCCGTGGACGAACCCCTCTATTCCTCGGACGACTTGCTTGGCATTGCGTCTTCCGATTTGCGGGTTCCCTTCGAGGCCCGGGAGGTGATCGCCCGCATCGTAGATGGCTCCCGCTTTAGCGAGTTTAAGCCCCTTTATGGCAATACCCTCGTGTGTGGCTGGGCCCATGTGCATGGCTACCCCGTTGGCATTTTGGCCAACAATGGCGTGCTCTTTTCCGAATCCGCCAACAAGGGCGCGCAGTTTATCCAGCTTTGCAACCAAACCAATGTGCCCCTGCTCTTTTTGCAGAATATTAACGGCTTTATGGTGGGCAAGAAGGTGGAGCAGGGCGGCATCATTAAGAATGGTGCCAAGCTGATCAACGCCGTATCCAATAGCCGCGTTCCCGCTATCACCATCATGATCGGCGCGAGCTACGGCGCGGGCAACTACGCCATGTGTGGCCGAGCCTACGATCCCCGCTTTCTGTTTACGTGGCCGAACCATCGCATTGCAGTGATGGGGGGCAAGCAGCTTGCGGGCGTATTGGATATCATCCAGCGAGGCGCGGCGGCGAAAAAGGGAATCGAAGTGGACGAGGACAAACTCGCCAAGATGAAAATGATGCTGGAATACCAAATAGGTGAAGAATCCAGCCCCCTCTTTGCCACGGCTCGCCTGTGGGATGATGGCATGATTGATCCCCGTCATACCCGTAGCGTGGTGGGCATTTCCCTCTCCGCCGCCCATAGCCGGGAAGTGGCGGGTACAACCTCCTGGGGCGTCTTCCGCCACTGATGCCAGCGAAAATTTCC
Organism: Epimenia babai; assembly: GCA_011762755.2. NCBI lineage: Eukaryota > Metazoa > Mollusca > Solenogastres > Cavibelonia > Epimeniidae > Epimenia > Epimenia babai. The sequence goes on from WURV02135203.1 coordinate 8,943, forward strand.
GAGAGAAAGAGCCAATAACGATGGTTTCGTATTTTGATAAACTATTGGTAGCCAACCGCGGGGAAGTGGCCTCCCGGATCATGCGCACCTGCAAAGCCATGGGCATCGCCAGCGTGGCAGTGTTTTCCGAGGCTGATCGGGGCGCGCCCTTTGTGCGGGATGCCGACGAAGCTGTGTGCATTGGCGGCGCCGCGAGCGCTGATTCCTACCTGCGCATGGATCGCATCATCGAAGCGGCAAAGCAGACAGGGGCCCAGGCCATTCACCCGGGCTTCGGCTTCTTGGCTGAAAATGCCGAGTTCGCCCGCCAAGTGACCGACGCCGGGCTCATCTTCGTGGGTCCGAGCGCCACAGCTATTGAGCTGATGGGTTCCAAGCAGCGGGCGAAGGCCCTGGTGGTGGCAGCGGACGTACCGGTGATTCCTGGCTACCAAGGGGAGGACCAATCCCAAGAGCGGCTCATCAAGGAGGCCAAGGCCATCGGCTTTCCGCTCTTGTTGAAAGCCAGCGCGGGCGGCGGCGGCAAAGGTATGCGGGTTGTTCGCAAAGCGGAGGAGCTAGAGGCGGCCATCGAGGGGGCGATCCGGGAAAGCGCGGCATCCTTCGGTGATTCCACCTTGCTGATTGAGCGTTATGTGGAAAGCCCCCGGCATATCGAAATCCAGGTTCTGGGGGATACCCACGGCCAGCTGATTCACCTTTTTGAGCGGGAATGCTCCATCCAGCGCCGTCACCAGAAGATTATCGAAGAGGCCCCCTCGGTGGCCCTTTCGCCCGAGCTACGTGAACGCATGGGTCGGGCGGCGGTGGCTGCCTGTAAAGCGGTAGACTATGTGAGCGCGGGCACGGTGGAGTTTTTGCTTGCCCCCGACGGCCAGTTTTACTTCTTGGAGGTAAATACCCGACTGCAAGTAGAGCACCCGGTCACGGAAGAGGTTACCGGCGTGGATATCGTCCGGGAGCAAATCCGCGTGGCGTGGGGCTTGCCCCTAAGCGTTACCCAAGAAGAGCTTGCCATCGAAGGCCACTCCATCGAGGTACGGATTTACGCGGAAGATGCGGACAATGGCTTTTTGCCCACCACCGGCCGGCTTTTTCGCTGGCAGCTGCCGGACATTCCCGGTTTGCGTGTGGAATCGGGCGTAGAGTCGGGCTCCGAAGTCAGCATTCACTACGACCCCATGTTGGCAAAGCTCATCGTTACCGCACCGTCGAGGTACGAGGCGATTGCTAAAATGCGTACGGTACTGCGGAAAATGCAGGCCTTTGGCGTCACCACCAACCAAGCGTACCTTGGCCGGCTCATGGGTCATAAGGCCTTTATCTCCGGAGACCTCTCCACCCATTTCATTGCCGACCATGGCGACTCGTTGCGACCACAGCAGGGGGCCGAATCTGCTCTTTTCGGGGCTCGGGTGGCGGCACTGGTGGCGGCAGAGCGAAATCGCGCTTCTCGCCGCTTGCTTCCCTCCATTCCCGGGGGCTTTCGCAACCATTTTGCGGCGTACCAGACCCGCGCTTTTCTCCTGGGGGAGGAGCGACTTGAAGTGGCTTATCGGGAACTGTCCCCCGGAACCTACGAGCTGGAAACGTCAGAGGACCCCATCGCTATGACCGTTGCCTCCCGCGGCGGTGATTGCTGGCAGGTGGAAAGCGCTCAGGGCCACGCGCAAGTTGTGACGGTGTTGGTGGCGGAGGATCGCGTCTTCGTGCAGTGGGATAGCGGACGCTTGGAGTTGCTTGAGGAAGGCCGCTATCCATCTACCGAGGCCGAAGAAGAGCCTGGCTCCTGCACAGCGCCCATGCCCGGCAAGGTGGTCAAGGTGTGCGTTGCGGAAGGCCAAGCGGTGGCGGCGGGGGAGCCTTTGGTGATTCTGGAAGCCATGAAAATGGAGCACACGGTTTCCGCCCCCGAGGCGGGAAATGTGGCAAAGGTGGCCGTTGAAACTGGCGAACAAGTAGAGGAAGGCGCGGTGCTGGCGGTGGTGTTGGCAGCCGCGGCAGAATGAGCGCCCCCCTGGTTCCTTCTTCCCTATCCATTCCGTCGCTTGCTCACAGCAGCTAGAGGTGGGAGCCGGCCGGCCTGGTTTGACCCTGAATCCCCACCGCTGATATTTTCTTAGCCCCTGTGCTTGGTGTATGCTTTCGGGCGACACTGATGGATATCTTTCGCAAGCTCTGGGAAGCCGACAAGGGGGGGCTAAGTGTCGCCGCAGTTGGCCAAACCGTAAACACCGGCACCGTCGATATCCTGCTCGATGAACAGGTGGAGGCAGCGGGAAACCGGCATATTGACTTGGCCACCGAGCCCCTTTTCCAGTGGCTGGACAAGAAAAAGCTGCGTACCCCCACCTTTCAAGCGCTGACCACCATCTTGCGGGCCTACGAACGGGGGCGGCCCCAAGACCACGAACGCAGCGACGAAGTAAAGGCGGCCCAAGAAGCGTTGCTCCAAGGGGCGCTGAAGACCCACGTGATGGAGCTGGCCCGAGAGTTTTTGGTTGAAAGTGGGGAAAAAGGGCTTACCAAAGAGCGCTTTGCTGAGCGGGTGCGGGAAATCTGGTTTACGCCCTTTACCAACTACTACGGCGGCAAGCCCGGTGCGGCCCTCTCTGGGTTCGAGCATACCTACATTGGTGAAGGCAAGGTGAAATTCTCAAAGAAGAGCGGCCACGACTTCAGCACCATTCGGGGGTATCACGCTTGGTATAAGTTTTATCTGGATGAACAGGCCGAGCGGGTAAACTTCTTGGGGCATAAATACGACTTGGAGGGCAACGATGGGCCCAACAACCCCAAGGTTGTAAGTATGCAGATGGTTTGGAACCAAGTGGACGACGAAGGCCAGCTGGTGGCGCAGCTCTTTAAGAAAAAGGGCGGGTTCTTCGTGGGCACGAGCCCTGAATGCGATATGGCCATGGGCACCGTTGCATACTTTATGAGCATGGCTGGCCGGGCGCCCCAGGACCAAATTCGCAGCGAATTCGCTCATGGCACCTATGACTTGGTGATTTATCGCAATATCACCGGCAGTGGGGACCGCGGTGTCTATTTGCGTTCGTTCTTCCCAAAGTTTCTTGGCAAAGAGCTGGAAGGGGCGCCTGTGGCCGGCTCCGACGACGACGTGGAGATCCGTTCTGTGCCTACCCAGTGCAATCGGGGTCAGCTTCAGATTGTGGCGCTCTTTTCCGGCGGGCAAACGGGAAATGGCACCGGAGAAAATGGAGCGGAAGAGCACCCTTGGGTGGAGCTGGCCAACGGTAGCGAATCGGTGTTGGACCTTTCCCCCGAGTGGGAGCTTCGGGATCAACTAGGCAGGGGATTGCGGCTAAGCGAGCATAGCCTTGGGGTAAGTGAGCGTTTGCGGCTTTCCCTCGTGGATTGCGGCGAGTGCTCCCTGAAGCTTCCAGATACTGGCGGCGTGCTTACGCTGCACCGCCGAGGGCAGTTGATGGCCGCAGTGTCCTTTACGAAGGCGCCCGTTGGCTTTGTGGTGGTGTTTACCCAGGACGGACGGGTGCGGAAATTCTACCGTAGCGATGCCTTTGCGGCGTTGTCGCCTGCTTTACAAATCGGTTCGATATGTAAAGCTGCTGGCCCCAGGAAGAACATCGGCAAGAGTCGTCTCCGCACAAACGCCCGCAAAGCCTCGGGATCTTCGTTGCGAGGGGTGGGGAAGATCACCAAGGACGTGCACACACGCGTGAAAAGTTCCGCAAGTTCCAAGCGCTCCGCTTGCCAGCTGGGTTGCTGGCAGAAGATGGGCTCCAGCCCTTGAGCCACATTTTCCAGCGCGAGGGTATCGCTTAGGGATTGAGGGCCAAACTCGCTAAGTTCGCTGCCCTTGAGGGCCAAGGATAGCAAGGGCTCCTGGGGCAGGCGCTCCGCCACGAAGGCAATGGCCTCCACCAGGGCGGTGGGCGGATCGGGGGCCTTGTCGATGACCTCACCCACGCGCATACGAAAACCCGCAGCGTCCCGCATGAAGGCTTCCCTCAGCAGCGCCTCACGTCTGGAAAAGTGCTGGTAGACCGTTGGTCGCGTCACCCCCACAACTTGGGAAATCCGCGCGATGGTCACGGCGCCCACCCCCTCACGAATGGCGAGTTTCCGGGCGGCCACCAGGATGCGTAGCCGGCCCTCGTAGCTGGATTTCGGTGGGGAACCCCCCCATGCAGGATGTCGTTTCACAGAATTTACACTGGACTGTTTTGTGTAAAAGCCCCAGGCTTGCAGCATGGTTGGAATGGGAATGCAAAGCCTCGGGCAGGTGCCAGTGGTGAAAGGTCTACCTGGGTTGGGGTCGGCCCTCCAGTTCCAACGGGATCCCTTTGGTTTTTTTAAAAGGAAGTACCGGCAACTAGGACCTGTTTTTCAGATTCGCCTCTTCACCATGACCCCGGTGATGTTGCTGGGACCTGAGGCGAACCTCTTCTTGCGGGAAAATGAGCGGTCCAGCATGCGGGCTCAGCCTGCTTTTGAGCGTTTGGGAAGCGCGCTTGGCGGAAAGCGCTTCTTGATGTCCATGGATGGCGAGGACCATGCCCGCTTGCGGACCATTTACGCCCAAGGCTTGGGCGGTAGCGTACTAACCTCTCATGTTGAGGCGTTTGGAAACGAGGCGGAGGCTTATTTCTCCGATTGGTGCACACAGGGCGCCGCAGATGCAAATACCCGCTACAAGCGGCTGGTGTACCGCCAGTTGGCGGCGGCCCTTTCCCCCCTACCGGCGGAGGCGGAGTATGAGCACGTGGTGCGGGTATTTGATACGGCGGTGAAAATCGGCGTTGCGCGCATCTGGCCCCGCTGGATGGCCAAAAACCCCTTGGTGCTTCATTCCCAACGCCGGTTGGAGAAGCTGGCTGGCAAGCTAATGGAGGTGGCCCGCGCTCAGCCCGATGCATCGGGGTGGGCGGGGCTTGTGCTTCAAGCAACCAACGAGGGGCTCTTGGAAGCGGAGGATCTCAAAGTAAGCCTGCTTAGCCCCTATTTTGCCGGGATCGACACCGTTACCGCCACCCTCTCCGCTGCCAGCTATATCTTGGCCAGCCGGCCGCACATTCAGCGGGAACTGAGGGAGGAGCTTCGCCACGCCGGTGACCGGCCCTGGACCAAGCTATCCGCTTTGCGGAAGCTGAAGAAGCATCGCGCGTTTACCCAAGAGGTATTGCGGCTCTATGCGATCGCGCTGCTTACGTTTCGGGAGACGACGGTCCCGTTGAGCTTTGAGGGGTATGAGCTTCCCGCCGGCACCATGTTGGGCTTCTGCCCGGTGCTGCCACACTATTTGGAAGAGGTATTTCCAGATCCATACGAGTTTCGCCTAGAGCGTTGGCTGGGCAAGCGGCCCGCGCCCGCCCATGCCTACCAGCCCTACGGCACCGGCGCCCATATGTGCTTGGGGGCGGGGTTGGCGGATCTTCAGCTGCTTTCCACCATCGCGGCGATGGTGGGCAGCTTCGAACCCCAGTTGGATGACCCCAGCTACCGATTCAAGCGGGTGCTCGCCCCCTTGCCCACACCGCATGGCTTGCGAATCCGTTTGCGGCCGCGAACCTGGGAATAGCCGGAAGCTAAGGGCGCCTGAAATTTGCTTATCCGCTTATTCTGCAACTGAAACCATTTAAAACGAAGGGTGGCGAAGATGGATCCAATGGCAATAGCATCCGGGGAAAGGGCCAAACAAATCCCCAGCCAGCGGCGGCTCAAAGGGATTCCCCAAATTCCCGGGTGGCCTTTCTTGGGTTCAGCGCTGCCTTTCAAAGAGGACCCTATCGGGTTTATTAAAGGCAATTACCGCAAGTTGGGTCCAGTTTACCAAATGGCTCTACCTGCCATTCGGCCCATTATGGTGCTCGGCCCTAGCGCCAATCGCTTTATGCGCACCCAGGAGCGGGCCAATATGTTGGCGAAACCAGCATTCGCACCGCTGGGGAAGGCCTTGGGTGCAGAGCGCTTTCTAATGGCGATGGACGGGGAAGAGCATAGCCGCTTGCGGGCCATTTATGCCCAATGCATGGGCGCGAAGGAACTTGAGGGCTATTTGCCGGCATTTTGCGAACACGCGGAGCGTTTTCATGCTGGCTGGTTGGGCTCGGGGGCAAAAGACCCTTCCAAGTATTATAAACGGCTGGTGTATCGCCAGTTGGCAGCTGCCCTATCTCCCCTGGCGGCGGAGGATGAATTCGGGCACGTGGTGCGGGTATTTGATACGGCGGTGAAAATCGGCGTGGCGCGCATCTGGCCCCAGTGGGTATCCCAGACCCCATGGGTACTCCATTCCCAAGCGGTGCTCGGACGTCTGGGCAAGCGGCTTATGGTGGCTGCCAAGCAAGACCCGGCGAAGGCCGGCTGGGCGGGTTTGGTGCTACAAGCAGCCGAAGAGGGACTGCTGGGGGAAGAGGACCTCACAGTAAGCCTGCTTAGCCCCTATTTTGCTGGCATTGACACCGTGACCGCCAGCCTTTCGTACGGCGGCTACGTATTGGCGACCAAGCCCAATGTGGTGGCGGCTTTGCGAGCGGAGCTGGACGGGGCTGGGCCGGGAGCGTGGCAATCTTTGGCGGGGCTTCGCAAGTTGCGAGTGCTGCGGGCGTTCGTTCAGGAGCTGTTGCGGGTGTACACCGCGGGCATTGTGACCTTTCGCCATGCCGCTCGGGATTTGGAGTTTGAGGGCTACCACTTGCCGAAGGGCGCCATGTTGGGCTTTAGCCCAGTGCTGCCCCACTATTTGGAAGAGTGCTTCGAGCAGCCCGAGGAGTTTCGGCTTGAAAGGTGGTTGGGCAAGCGCCCCTGTAGCGTGGATGAATACCAACCCTATGGTACGGGCGCTCATATGTGTTTGGGTGCAGGGGTGGCAGATTTGCAGCTATTGATCACGTTCGCCCGCATCGTGACAAGCTTCGATATGCACTTGGCCGATCCCCACTACCAACTTGAGAAGGCCTTTGAGCCCTTGCTTACGCCCAAGGGGCTAAAACTCTACGTCACCAGCCGCAGCCAGCCATGAGCTTGCTCCGGCTTCCCAATCCAGCCCCCGGCCGGGGGCAGATCCGCCTTAGCCCATGGGATGAGCCCTTGGTGGGTGCCGCCTTTGGCAAGGTCTACTTTTATGCCGGCCAGCTCGATGTGGAAGGCGTGTGTGCGTCCCTCAAACAAACCCTCCAGGGGGCCCCAGGGCTGGGCGGAAGGCTCGTTCAGCGCAAAGGATGTAAGCTGGCCATCGGGTTTGAAAACCCCTGGGGCGTGAGTGTGGAGGTGAAAACCCGCAAAGGCCCGCTGAAGGTAGACCCATGGCAGGCGCGGCCTTGCATAAAGGGCTTGGTTCCGCCCCTTTTTTGGCCGGCTGTCAATCGGGATAGGCCGCTCTTGCAAGTTCGCATTACCCAATATGAGGAGGGCGGCAGTGCCCTTGGTTTGGCTTATAATCATGGCGTGGTGGACGGCGGCGGGGCCCGGCTATTTGAAAAACGCTGGCTCAGCATAGCGCGGGGCCAGACCCCAGCGCCCGTGGGGGAGGAGCGGGCGCTCATATTCGGCGAGTGTGGCGGGGCGGCGCCGGCCTTGTCGGGTAGCCATGGCGGGCAACACTCGAGCTTCTTTCGAACGCCTCCTTGGTGGCGGCTGGCAAAGGATCGGCTGGGGCTGGTACTTGGCCTGGCCCGGGCGAACTCCCTGTTGGTGCATTGCGACGTGGGGCGTTTGCGCACACTGGGCGAGAGCTGGCGTGAGGCAGCGGGTGAGCGGCTTTCAAGCAAGGATGTATTTTCGGGCTTGGTGGTGGCGGCCATCGGACTGGAACCCCGGACGGACGGCTCGTTGCGCTGCAGCGCCGTATTGGATATGCGAAACCGGGCCTCCCACGCAGCCCCCCAAACCTATTCGGGAAACTTTTGCCTGGCGCCGCTGGTTAAAGCCGCCGAGCGCACAGACGCGCCCCTTGCAGCCCGTTGGGCCCGGGGGTTTCGCGCCGCCATTAGCGGCATGGCGCCCGAGACCATCGCCCGGGATGTGTGCGAGCGCGCGCGCCATCCTCCCGGGCGCATCTGGCCTATTGGGTTGGATGTTTGTTTGGGAAAAGGCTTGATGCAGGATAGTTGGGCCGACCCATCCGCTTACGATTTCGACCTCGGCGCCGGCGCACCCCTATGGCTGGACGCGCCAGACATTCTGCCCAACGGGCTGCTCTTGCTCTTGCCGGACCCAGCCAGGAAGGGGGATGTATGGGCGGTTGTGCGTCTGGACGGCCCCCGTATGGGGCGTTTTCAGCAGATGGCTCAAGGCGCGAGTCCTAGCGAGAGGGGAAGAGCGCTGGTGGATTGGGCGTCCCGCTAACCTAAAACTCGCGTTACGGGGACGTAGAAGAGCCCCTCGTGAATCAAATGCCATCAAAGCCCGATGCATCGACCATCATGACTTGCTCCACTTCTTCCACCGGGGAGGGGCCATACCGAATAGGCCAACGCTGCGCCGGCCCTGGGCCCATGGTTTCCCCCTCGGGAATGGAATATCCCCGTTGATAGAGGTAGTCCACAATCGCGGTAAAGAACTCCAGGGATTGTTCGAAATCCTGCGCCGGCGCTGTCATGAGCAAGTCGTGCAGCTCCGGGATATGTTGGCTATCCACCGGTGGCAGAGGCCAACCTCGCTCGCGCAGCCCAACCGATAGAAAACTAAAGCGTTCCTCTTGCTTTGCGACACTGGTGCCCACCCACAGGGCCCCATGGCCGAAATCCAGTTGGGAAAGTTCCTGAAAGAAGCGGGGGCTATGGCAGACGTCGCCATCGTGCCAAGCGATGCCCACGGCATCGGGCAAAAGTTCGCTCAAGACAGCAATAACCCGCGTCAGCCGCAGTTGTTTGGAAAGGTCGTCGTCTAGCTCTGCCCTATCGGCCCGCAGCAAAATGCGGTGCTTGCTCCAGCCCGGTTGCCAGCCGAAGAGCAGCGCAGCGGGGCTGTGATGGGCTTGGTGGATCTGCGTATCAGCGTCGGGCACCCGGTGATCGTGGCTCACCAAGATGGCCTGGGTGTCGGCGAACTGGATATGACAATGGCCGGGCTTGCCCTCCCGCACCCGAAACTCGCCGCCGGTATGATCGGGCAGCTTGCTACGGATCGCATGCTCAATGGCGCTCGCTTTCAGCCACTGGCGGTGGGGCAACAGGATGCTGGCTTCTTTGAAGAGCATGGCGGATGGGGGACCGGTGGGCAGCGAGAGGTAGCGGCCAAAGTGAGCGTGCACTTTAGGGCCCTTGTCATTATCCGCCAAGGGTGCAGCGGCTGTCTTTGCCTTGCAAGTCGTGTGGTTGGCCTATTTTACTGGAGATTTTGGGGGCAGGCGCTCACCACGGAACCCGCCGGCGCTGCGCCTTCGTGGCTTGCTCGTGGCCCGTCCATTTGGCGCCCGCCACCGCCATGGCCATCACCACCATGCTGAGCCCAAAGGCGTCACACAGCCCCACCAACAGCCCCTCCCATTGTACCCGGGTAAGCCAGAGCTTGGTTTGCAAGCTCGCGCTGATCCACGGGGGGAGTGTGTCCAGTGGCGCGAAGCCGCCAGCGACGATCCAACGGACAAGCAGAGGCCAGAACATCAATGCGAGCCAGGTTTTTGGCGCTCGCCAGAAAGCTAGCTTGGCGCGCCCATAACTTAGCTTGAGCGTTGCCCCGGGGCCCAGGCAAACGGCTGCCAGCCAGAGCGCCGACGGCCCGATCCCCCACGCATGGGGAGAAAGCATCAAAAACACCGGGAGCGATAGCAGCTGCGCGGCCAGATACCCCAAAACTCCGGACCACTCGGGCGGGCCAAAGTGATCATTTTGTCGCCGTGTCGGCATCATGATTTCCTCTCCTTTGCCGGCTTGCGCAGACGGCGTTTTGGGTTGCGATAACTTTCGCCCTCGATGGTCAGCACGTGAGCGTGGTGCAGCAGCCGGTCCATGGCGGCGCTAGCCAAGAGCGGATCAACGAAGAGGGCACCCAGCTCTTCTTCATCGCGATTGGTGGTAATAATGGTGGAGCCTCGCTCGTAGCGAGTGCGGATAATTTCATACAGATCATCGGGCTCATCGTCCCGCAATGGCCGCAA
>WURV02135314.1:0-19028 GCA_011762755.2 Epimenia babai
ATTTTTTAGTTATTTATTTATTTATTTACAGGAGATGACATAAATACTCAACCAACGAATGACATAATAAATAAAATGAGACAAAGAGTATATCAAGAAGCACAATGCAAGAATCAACAAGAAAGACATCTAAGAAAGCCTTCTACTCAACGGTGGTTGTGTCAGCTTTGGTCATGTTTGTTGGTGATTATACGGTAGCATACATGGACAGCTATCTTCCAGAGATGACGATATGGTTGGGTTACAATGAAAAGGACAAAGGCTTCTACGTAGGAATTGTGAGTGCTTCTTGTTTCGTTGGAAGTTTCCTTACGAGTTACCCCTTCAGCTGGCTATCTGACAAACTTGGACATCGTGTAGTGATTATATCTTTAGTAACAGCCAATGCCATTTATAACTTTATTTTTGCATTTTGCCAAAACCTACCAATGGTGGTGATAATGCGTTTCCTCATAGGAACGTGTAATCCAATGATGTCATCAGCGTACGCTGTAATAGCGATGTATTCGGATGATAATACTCAGCCAATTGCCATGGCTATTCTTGGTTTAACCACTGCAACTAGTCTAAATGTCGCATCAGCTATAGGTGGATACCTTAGCTCCCCTGTTATTAAATATCCCAACACGTTCTCTTCCTACTATTTTTTCAATGCTTATCCATATTTTATTCCACCCGGTGGCGCAATGCTATTTAGCATCATTACGGTTTTGGTGGTGGTTTTCATTTACCCTTCAGAAGATGATATAGTCGAGATGAAGGAAGATGTAACACTCATGGTTACACCATCGGATGGTCCATGTTACAACAGCCTGGGCCCCGATGCTAAAACTGACATGACAGAAGTGAACGAATTGACAGAAGTTAACAGAAATATCATAATAAAAGATGAGGGTTTGGAGGAATGTGATGCGGTAGGACCTGGTCAGACTGATTTAAAGAGGTTGATTGAAGAGAAATCTCCGAGCTCGGATACAGTTAGTAAGCTTATTGAGACTCGGAATATTTCTCGAGAATCACCAAGCAAAACTGTACCCATGACCAAACATGGGTATCTAAGACAATTGGAAGAAAGCACGTTGATATTATTGCTTCGAGATAGCAATGTGAGAAAGATTATTTCAATTATGACTCTGCAATACATTGTTATTTTTACATGTTATGCAATGTTTCCTACATGGGCATCGATGAGAGAAGATCTCGGGGGTCTTGAATACTCCACAGATACCATCGGGAAGATAATGTTGATTGTTGTTTTTCCTGCTGCAATCATACAACTGGTAATGTTGCCTCATTTAGAAAAGAAGCTTGGGTCAAGGCATAGCTTTATGCTTTCTGCAATAATTTACACGTTGTTTGTGTCAGTTGTACCTTTGTGTCGTTTTGTTCAGGACAAACAAACTCAGTGGAAACTGGTGGTAATCTCTCAAGTGATCATAGAAACTGCAGATCTGAATGTTATGGCCTGTTGCAATATTCTTGTTAACAATAGCGTACCGACGCACCAAGTTGGAGCAATGAATGGACTCGTACGAACACTAAAGACTCTAATCAAATCGATATATTCCCTGGCCATTGGGAGTATTCTAACAAATTCTACCACATCCAATATTGGCAGTCCCATAGACCCGAGTCTGGTTTTCGTGTTGATGGGAGCCACAATGTGGATAGCTGTGGTGATAGCGTACTTCATTCCTCAAACCTACGACCATAAAATGTAGATTTAAGGCGTAGGCAATTTCATATTAAAAACATGTGGATACAGTAATTCTGTGGCAGTAAACTACCTACTATATATCAAAGACATGAAAATTACATAAAATAAGAAATATTTTTAGTTGAATCTAATGTACAGTTGTTATAGACTGCCCTCAGTTTGCCCTTCATCTATCTCAGACATGAAGAATGGCGCGTAATATTTTAAATATCGTTAGCGGTTTATTTGTGGCATAACTGTTGAAAAATTAAGCTACGTATGATTATTTTAACTTTTGTAAAACCTGTATTTAATCTACAGCCTATTATAAATATTTTGAAATTAACAAAAAGCAAAATAAAATGTGCGTACCATGTGATTTGGCCATCAAAATCTGCATCGTATTTGACTCTGCAACAGACTACAGTGGACTTTCTCCGAATGTTTCTCCAGAACTGAACCAAATGAATAGTCTTATAAAATAAGTTTTAGCATTCTCAAAAATACATCGATATAATGTATGCTAGGTTAAAATTTTTGTGCAATAATGTTATCTACATCACGATTTTCTCAGGTTTTTGTGCTTTTACGAATAAAGTGGTCGAAAGTATAGGTAAAAAGGAAAAAATTTATTTTGGTATACACCATAAATCATTACGCAGACTTACAGTTCTTCATAAAAATGGAATTTAGAACAGGGGTTCCTATTAAAATAAACTGGGATGGGTGGAACAGGATCTCTTCTGAAGTTAGATATGACGAATTGTTAGGTTTTATCTGCATTAAGCTGGAGCTTGTACGGCTTTCAGCATGATGTTGCTAATAGACAGCATTCTATTTGATCAATAGCACTTTTAAGGGAGAGCGGATCATCTTATTGGACTGGGCACCATATCATCATCCGCAAAGAGGTGATATTTCAAATCAATATCAGGGATGACACCACTGAGATGTAGTATAGGCAGTATATAGAATTGGCTCTAGAACTGATCCTTGAGGAACGAAATGAACACCGTAATGAAGAGCTTGCAGAGAAGATGTCTTGGTGCCAACAGAAACGACAAAATTATATAAGAATGGATCCATTTGAGAGCAGTCTTCCGAAAGAGGGTGGTGAATTTTGAAATTACTGTGGTCCCAATTATGTTTTTAATGAAAGGACAGATGGTCGCGAGTGACATTGACTAGGGAAAGACACCAGATGTAAGACTGTGATTTATAACACTAACTATAGGCACGATTTTTAGGCTTTCATTAGGCGGAGCAGAAAAGGGTCGACAAAGGATGTTTTTATTGGGTGTTTAGATGTAATTTTGCAGGTTGAAAGAAGTGACCGATTAGAACTGCGTATATTATGGAGGCGTGGGTATTATGTAAGGTGATGTGGATGGTTGTACTTTAATACTACTTAGCTTTTCTCTAAGTGTAAATGACGTTAGTTGCCATAGTGTAAGCCTTGCAATCGACGGTAAAAACATAAATACATCAGATTCTTTTAGGTTTGGTCTAGATCTGTGAGCATCTCTGATATCGTCTGATAGCAGGAAGACCCACAATTCCTACAAACTCTATGACAAGTCAAACAACGATGAGAATCTAACATACCTCGTGCCTGAAGATCCATAGGCTATGTTATGCTGTTATCTGTATGGTCATTTGTTTCATTCAGTTTTCAAAAATTTGATTTTCATGGTGGGGATGATATGGTTTATATTTTATAGTTCACATTCTTATATCTATGATTTACCCATGTATATCCAGAGTGAACTCTGTGACATCACAACTGACGTAGAATTAACATTTGTCTTTCATTTTCCGTGACAGAGCACTATCATGTAACTTAATCTACTAATCACTACCGGTAATTAATAAAAGAATGGTTGATTTGTTAAAACTTCACGTGGGGACAGTAGGCTTTGTGAGTCATTCCTCCCATGGTAGTAAATCACAACAATCTTTACGTTAATCCTAATCAAGGTGGCATGCCTGTATGATGCTTCTTGAAGTTTGCTTGACACTGAAGATAACAAATCAGCCATTATTGATTTATTTGACAGTATCTGTGTGTGTGTAATGGCTATAAGTGCTACAAACGTACAATTTACACATATCTACAGTTTCAGATTTAAAAAAATATTTTGATAGTTTTGATTAAGAAAAGATACGGCCACAGTATGGATTTTCCATTAAATGCATATATAAAAATTCTTATGAAAACATAGATTATCTTGCAAATGGAAATAATACATGATACGACTACTGTATTTAATAATATTACAATATCCACTGGTGAACGTGGCAACTTTAACCTCAAATAGTAGCGATATGTATATAATGTCACTAAATATTAACTTTACTTTTATGGGAATTGATGTTGTAATGTCAGAAAACCTATAATAACATCATTTGTTGGGGTGATGTGTGATGTATTCTCATTTAGCTTAATTTTACTATATGTGGTAAAAAAATTTCATTTTATTAGCACACGTTAATTTTTGCTTGTGTATTTCAGACTTATTTTCAATTTTTGCTTAGGTAATTTTCTGGCATATTAAAAGATATACCGCATTACTGTCAGCTGCCATATAAATTTGTAATGTTAAATTAGTTTAGTTGATCGATACTATTTGATTCAATTCTACATCAGGCTCAGAATAAACCATACATGAATACTACATTTAAAGATACTATGAAAATAAAAGACTCTCAAGGTGATCACGATTTTGTGCGTGGTTATTGCATGCTCCTCTTATGAAGAGAAAATTAATAAAAACCGCGTTTTTGTGATACGTTAAAAAGTGAATTGCCACAGTAGGTACATATGATTACATTTATCTATAGAGGCAAATATTATTAAGTAATATATAATTTGTATACTGTTTAACACCATACGCTGAATAGCTGCTAATAACATTTTAATGTAAACCGCATCTGAGAGCCTTCATTGGCTGATACTTGCGGACTATAAATGATGTACTTCACCTTCACCATGTGACCTTGCCATACACAACACCTGCCCATCCCATGCAGGTCTGGGTTTGCAGTAAATGGTTATGTAAAAACATCTTCCCTCTGATGCAGCTGCGTATTACATGGTTTTGTATGGTTTCTATTGTGCTGTTTTCACTACACTCGGTGTTATCCAAACCCTAAGTTAATCTGGTAAACTTGGTGAAGTCGTTTTTATCGGAGGAGATTCGATTGTTTGCCTCGATGAGGGCCTGACTGCAAGATCAAAATAGCGATGAGTTAGATTTCAACAGCGGGCGCAGAAGGACTTAATAAAGATAACAACTTTCTTTCACACTACTGCATGCAAACCGAACACACACTTGGCCTTATTAATCATTAACGCAAATAGAACCTACGCTTGGCCTTATTACGGCAAATAGAACCCACACATGGCCCCACTACCGAAAATAGAACCCACGCTAGGCCTCACTACCGCAAATAGAACATTTTGCCTCACTACGGCATATAGAACCTACACTTGTCATTTATCCCCGATTGCTGGGGACATACTCAATATTATCCTTGGCGGGGTGATATGCGAGTATCGAAGGTATTACATAAACGCTGAATAGCTGCCGAAAACATTTTATTGTAAACCGCATCTCAGAGACTTCACTGGCCGATACTCGAGGTCTATGAATGTTGTACTTTTCCTTCTACCTTAGATATAGCAATACGATCACTACATTATATCACTGTATGGTAGATAAGGCACATGTATTTTTTGATCGGGATATGAATAAATTAGCCATCACATTGTGAATAACATTTAAATAAGGAAATATGAAATACACGCGTATGCAAATGTATATGACATCTTGTCAATAACGATACTTTATGGTCCGTCTTCCTTCGAGAATGTAATTTTTTTGTTAGCTCATACAGTTTCAGCGTGTCGTGATATCGGCATCAAACATACATTGAAATGCATCTAGTAAACTATAGAATTATAAATAATTATAAATTATAAATTTTACACTAAAGTACTGGAATATTAACAATATGCTACATCTGGTGTAGAGTGCAGTACAGTCAGGACTATAATAGGGCATTTACAGTATATTTCTTGCTGAAATTTCTTGCGCTAGTTAATATTTGAGGGAAATCATCAATAGTTACAAGGAATATCGCATTAGAGACAGTGCTCTATTCAGCGCAATTTTTTGCGCACGTTTATCCGATGGTGTACGAGTATACACCACGTGACTCAGTTTAGGCTCACTAATTGTCAGATTGACATTTTTACTAATGCCAGAGAGAAAGGACATAATAAAGGTTGGTGATATTCTTATGCCCAATTTTAATGCATTTTCTCCCCTTAAAATAACAATATACGGTCAATGAAATTCTGATGATAAGTCAATGAATATTTTATTAGAAGTTTACCTGCATTTTGGAAATTGAAAGATGGATGGATTCCAATTTTATGAAGTTGAAGTAAGAAAACACAAAGTTTTTAATCATAAGTAAACAACAAACATTTGACGCTTGAAAATTCCGCGTTGATGTTGGAGGTTACTCAATTGTTCCTTTTATTAACATAAAACCCTCGGTGTAACATTCGACAGCGTTGCTCCATTACAACAACACGTATTCTTTATAAGGTTCTGACTTTTGTCTTCCAAGCCTTTCATGAGACTGGTCCGACTTATATTAATGATATAATATCTGTTCACGTACCCCCTCGTCAACTTAGGTCGGCAATTCACTCATTGGCTGCTGTCAAGAGGTGCCATCTTTCCACTACCAGTAGCCATTGTTTTCGTTATGCAGGCCCTGCTCTTTGGAACAATCTACCATATGAGATTAGAACTGTTCATAGCCTTTCTTGTTTTAAGCATCGCCTCAAATCATATCTATACACTTTGCCGTCTTAGCTCGCTCTACTTATTTATTGTTATGGATCGCCACATTCGATTATTTCTTTTCTTTTTTTACCGTGAACCGCTCTTTGAGCATGCTGGTCATGGAATCAGAGCGGAATATAAATAACCTATTTATGATGATTATTATTATTATTATTGAGTGGAATCCATGCACACTCAAAATTCATCTATCACCAGATCCAGCAAGGCTACGTTTTATATAAACTAACTGAATTTATTTATTTCAATATTTCATATAAATTCATTACTACATCGGGTGATAATAGTAGTACCACAAAGTACGTTTATAAAGCGATAAAGAGAACACAATTGCCCAATAAAACTGCGAGAAATACGATGGAGGTATATACCGTGTTTTTCTAACTTTTATTTTTCTAGAATTTGTGTTTTTGTCATTAACAACGAAATTTTCCTCATTTCTTTTTTTCTCGGACGACTTTTTACCAATTTCAGCATGGGCAATTGATACAAACGTGCCATCCATCAATTTACCTATATTGTACCACAGGTAAATAACAATAATTTTGTTTTTACGCGTGATTATAAATTCCGCATTCAAATGTGACTGAGTTGAAAAAGAATTTATTTTACGTTTCGCTTTCCGGAATATCTAGACAGCAGGCACATCGGAATCTAAGTTTATGATTGTTTTATTGCACAGTGAGGTCAACATGGAAAGATTTTTTGTTCAAGTTAAGCCCGGAGACTGCATGTGTATTATACATGGCCACATGTGTATTATACATGGCCACATGTGTATTATACATGGCCACATGTGTATTATACATGGCCACATGTGTATTACACATTTTCCTCTTATTTTCTTCCCTTATTTCTGTACAGATTTATGACTTCCTTTTCTTCCCTCTCACAGACTAATGGCCACTTCTCTTCCTTTCTCAATTCTGTACAAATCAATAGCTCTTCTTTTCTCTTTTCACAGACTGATGGCCCCGTCTATCTCATTTCTGTACGTTTAACAAACATCAAATTTAACCAAACCAGTTATTAGCGATCGTTGAATTCTCTATAAGCAATGAAATCACGAAGATGTACAATATACTACTACTTAGCTGAATTGAAATCAGCTACACCAACCTCGCGATTACTGAACCGAATTTCCTAAAATCCTAGCCTAACACGACTTATTGCGAAATGTACTGGCAGGTAAAAAAATGATTACACGTTTGTATCGAGGTCTTGGCTTATAAATGGGTACCTTTCTATCGAATTATTCTTGTTTATCGGATAATTTACTCCAAAGTAAAGGCTATTTATTAGACAACATTCACCCTAACGTGGCAGAAGGCAATAACTAATGGAATGGCGGAAGGTTGCGTAACTGAGTTACTTCTTGTAAGTGCTTGTCTGCTTGGTATCTGTGTGGTGCCTGTTTTTTGTTCATCTCCCATCTGTTGGTGTCGGGAACTGCTATTTTTCACCGCCCGTGTTATGAGAGCTTTACGTCATTCGCAGTCAACTAGTCATCAAGTAGTCGTCAGGTACATCAGGTAGTTGTCAGGTATATCAGGTAGTTGTCAGGTGGTCGTAAATGTATGTGTCAGTTATTTGTAATAATTGTCGAGTAGTTGTAATGTATGTGTCAGACAGTCCTTATGTGTGTCGGGTAGTCGTAATGTTTTGTCAGACAATCCTATGTTCCTTACAAGTAATTTTTTATGTGTCTTCTATACCACCGGTACCATGCATGTATGGTCTACAGTTGTTTACAATGTTACACCTGAAATTGTCACTATATTTCATAGCTCAAAATGTTAACGACCTGCAAATGTGTATTATAAAATTTTATTATTGTTTTACAATCAAAATATTAAAATTTCTAAATTAAAACATTAAAATCATGGAATGATAAAAACACAGTGGAGTTCCCTTTTGTCATTATTGAGCCTGGAGATTATGACCAATCTTGAGATATGTGAATAATAAAAATGAGGGGTTTTCTGATAAATATGCGGTGGGATTCTCCTTATGTGTCTCAACTGGAAAAAACATGTCCGTGATGCAGCATTCACCTGGGCATACAGAGATTCATGTCAAAAACTGCTTAGAGAAAGGATAATGACAGATCATCTATTTATGATGCACAACGACCAGCTTTGCTGTCCTTCTTGAGTTTGAGTTAATTTTCTGACGTCTAGTTTTTGATATGAACTGACAGTGTCTGTTGTTACATTGCTATCAAATAGATGTACACTTGATGGTCATCCGCATAAAAATGAAACTGCACGTCAAACTGTCGGTGAAGACTGCTAAGCGGTTGTTCAGAAGGCGAAAATAGTAGGGGGCCAAGTATCGATCTCTGGGGCACTTTTATATTGAGAGATTGCGACAAAGATTTTTTGTCCTTAGATAGCAGCAGTTTGGTTGCATTTTTCAAGATATGATAGACACACGAGTGAGAAGATTACGATGCTGTAAGGTATCGAAAGCCATGGACAAGTCTAGCAACACGATATCAACAGATAGCAACAAATACCCCGCTGTATATGTTAGCTAGCGGAAAATCGTGTTTTTATAACAAAACAATGCGTCATCGGTTACGAAAATTATTCACAATCCTTTTCGCCATCACTTGGACCATCAATCATCCATGAACGAAGGCTCATGAAACAACTCATGAATCATCCAGTTAAATAATCGCAGGTATCGTAATATCAACAATACCGGCTAGACAAACGAGATTTATCAAATTCATTATACATTAATTGCAGCTTTCAGGCTAAATGATTCGGTATCTATATCTTAACATGTATCGATAAAAATTTTAGTTATTTCATTATTTCATATTGTTATTGCTCAAAGTTACATATTTGTGTGCATATTATATATATATATATATTCATTCTTGTGTAGATGTAAGCCTATGAAATTACTTACATGAATTACAAAAATCTATTCTATGTACGCTTCTGATATCGATGAATTATTTACAAGCTTCAACACAAAATAAATAGGATGTGAGAACGATAGATATACTCAAGATTCTCTAATGTTAACAATTCAACAAATTTATATCATTCGGGATGACATGTAACGTAAGATTTTACACAAGTCATACTGTTGGCACGCCATTACCACACAATACTTTCGTTGACTGACGCAAGCGCTTCCCCAAATCGTGTTTTCACTTCTCCCACCGATCATGCTGATCGATATCAAGCCTTTGTCTATTTAAATCTACCTATTAACTTACGGCCGACCAAAGTATGAATCATCCGTATATCCAAACTTGTTACCTTCGAGCGGATCTCACCTGTCAAGCAAGACACGGGGTCCCTTGCTGCGAAACGTCGCATCTGAAACTCTTGTACAACCTACGGCCTTTACGTATGCACGCCGGCGATTATAACTGAAGGCTCATTAAGGGTCACACATCGAAGCACTCCCTTTTTTTCCAGATTATTCCAATTGTAGGTCCCCTTCGATTATTTCAATCCAATGCATTTCAATAAAGTAACTGAGAATTAAGTGAAGGTAACAGTACATTGTCGCATCCTGTTCATCCAGCCATTTTGTCTTCGCATGTAACAGACCATTTCGGGGTTTTGTATCCTTCATGGGCAAACAACTTTTATGGACCTTTATTTCCCTATGCAGCACACACGCACACTGCATATAGACATAATTACTCATGCAATAAATGCCTCATATTAACCTCATTCATCATCTTCTCGTACTTCTCTCTGTCAACAAACACCAACACATTATCCTTTCATACCTCTCTCTGCCAACAAACACCAACAACCAAAGTTTGTCTCTTTCTCGGTCTCTTTCTCCCCATAAAAAGTAGTCACTTTCTCCAATATTGACCGTATCCACTCGCCGATATCAATCAATGTTGGCCCATTGATACTGTCGCAGTCTCGTCTGCGTATCACATGACCCGTCTAGTTACGGGTCTCATAATATACATCCACGTATTGATTCAACGGGCGTCGTAATATTGCCCAACCGTCTGGTAGGTCTATCACTGATTGTACATGCTGCTAATAAAAAAGTGTTTACATTAACGCGATAACACTGGCCTTTTTTGTATGCCTCGTTTTTCATTGTTGCGAAACAGGATTAAGTTTTATATTCCTCGCTAGTGATTGATTCTCTCTCTCTCTCGGAGGTTTTTTCATTGCATTCTTAGCTGCAAGGAAAATTACGGTATTGATGTCTGATTTTTATTCGCCAATTTAAGGAAGTTTTAAATCTGTAAATAAAAAGTCTCCAGTAATGTTTATGAGTCTGAGCTAAATAGGTATTTCGAGGAAGGTTTTGTGCTTCGGTTTTTATCAACATCGTTCCCCCATTGTACCGTGTGTTTTTGCCTTTAACTGCATTAAACAGCGTTCTCTCTCTAGAAACTCATGAGATTGTGTTCCCTCTCTCCACACCCAATATTGTCCCCTTTCTCCAAACCCATCACACGATGTTGTCTCTTCTCTCCATACCCATTCAACAATATTGTCCCCTTTCTCCAAACGTATCACACGATATTGTCTCTTCTCTCCACACCCAATATTGTCCCCTTTCTCCAAACCTATCACACGATGTTGTCTCTTCTCTCCATACCCATTCAACAATATTGTCCCCTTTCTCCAAACCTATTACATGATATTGTCCCTTCTCTCTATACCCATTCAACAATATTGTCCTCTTTCTCCAAACCTATTACATGATATTGTCCCTTCTCTCTATACCCATTCAACAATATTTTCCTCTTTCTCTAAACCTATTACACGATGTTGTCCCTTCTCTCCACAATGCTTCTTTTTTCCTACCATGATGCGTTATTAAAAATACAAAAAATTATATAGAGTCCGATGCGATGTCATCATTATTTAAATTTACTTTCCAATTATCTAGATTATTCTAGGCTGTACTAGAAAATCGGTTCGTCTACATTCTATAAATATGTATAACTTCGCGGATTATGGTGCCTTGAGGATTTTCAGAGGTAAATCATCACCAATATTGTCCCCTTTTTCCAAAACTATTACACGATGTTGTCCCTTCTCTCCACACCCATTGGACAATATTGTCCCATTTTTCTAAACCTATTACACAATGTTGTCCCCTCTGTCTCCACACCCATTCGACAATATTGTCCCCTTTCTGCAAACCTATTATATGATATTGTCCCCTCTCTCTCCACACCCATTCGACAGTATTGTCCCCTCTCTTCAGACACAGCATGGCATTACAAATCACTTGAGACAGTCGTCTCTAAAAATAAAACAGGTAGAAATATAATATCCGACATGGGTGATATGCGAGTACCTAAGGTATTGTATCTGCGCTGGATAAACATTAATCGTGAACCACATCCGAGAGCCGTGATTGGCCGATTCTTGCAGTCCGTAAACGTTGTACTGTACTAATCATATACTCCGTACACACAATATTCGAGGCTGCAACAATATCACAACTGTCTTCTCCGGCCAGACGCATTGGACAGCCTCCACTCGTCATGGACACATCGATATTTTCTCCACCTAGATATATTAGATCAATAACATACCCGCCCTCATTTCTAATAACAGAAACACGTAGAATTTTTTCAGACTCACACTTTTTAAAAAGGGTCTCAAAAAACTGCCCTACAAAGTAGCCGCGGTGAAATTTATCCAGCCATTATTTCAATATTCGACAACTCCTACTCAAAGAGTTCTCTCCGTCTGCTTTTTCTACTATTTTACAACTCTCTCACAAAGAGAGGGCCCCCAGAATAAAGTTACGAACTTTATATCAGTGCCACTTAATTTTGTAACGTCTATCATAAAAAACGGTATTCAATTAAAATATCTCATAAATCTTTACGAATTACATTTGCACCGTCATTACGTGTATGTCTCTTTTGACTCTTTTCAATACCGTCCCATTACGGCAGATTTCATGACTGAGCGAATCTCACTCGTTCCTATCGCCGTTGTATATACGCTGTTCTTTTGAGCTTATAAAAATGGCTTTTGATGTCGTACAGCAAGCTGCGTAAATATACGTACGGAGTAAATTAAAAAATGCATGGTGCCACCTTTTACGATTAACAAAGGTAAATCTGACATAGAGCATCCCTTGTGTATGCGAAAGGTCGTATTTCAGTAAATTTTCGTTAGTCTTAAAAGGTGCTACCATCGTTCTATTATCGATTCATATAAACTAAATGACAATGAAATGAAATTTTATTGATCTATAGTGCCCTTTTAACACATGGCTATCAAAGACACTTTATGAATTTACGGTTACTGTGATTAACTAGAAACACAAGGAATACGGTTCAAAATCGAACTCGGTATACCATGAATCAATGAAATGGAATTTATTTGTTTAAAATGTACTTATTATCTGAGCTATCAAACACAGAATTTACATGAAACAATAGCGTAATGGTCTAAGACTATAATCTAATTACTTAAATTATATAAAATCAACACCTAACAGTATACAGGTAATACAGATCAATGTTAGATACAACTATGTACATTTACAGTGAGCATGAAATAGATAACAATAACTAACACAGGCGCCGCGTATCTTATGAATTACATACAATAAAGTTGGGCCCTGCAATGTTATTATGACAATACGACGGCGGGCCGACCGTCCAGATTCAAACCCAATCAAGCATGTTTGGGATGTTATGGTGGGCAGACGAGTGAACAGCGACTATCCAGTACAACCGGAGATGAACTCTGAGATATCGTTGCGTGATGATTCAAACATCTCGTTCGGGGTATGAAAACGCTGCTCACGGCCATCACTCGATCATTTTCATATTCAGGTCCCTCGATGTTCAACGCCCTTCCTCCTGAAATACGTTCGTGTTCAAATTTTTCAAAATCCAAGCAGCCCACCAAATCTCATCTTTTTAAAATCGCATATCCGTAATAATTGTCCCTATGTGTAGCCTACCGTATCTCGTATGTGTGTAGCGTATCTAATGTTGAGTGATATTTGTCCATTGCGTCATTTGACGGTATTTACCAAAAATGTGCATTATAAATTCTTTACCATTACCATCATCGCCGTGAATAGAGGACATACCCAATACAGTCTCACTCATATAAGTTGCGCTCTAATTGTAAGGATGTACTTAACTTTCAATACGTATCAAACAAAAATTGTCACACCTGACTCTTTCCTAAGCAATTTTTTCATATCACATAATTAATTACGTAGTCTAAAGGTACAGTGCGTTTATAGATGGCAAGTATCAGGTAATGAAGGTTCTCAGGTACGATTTACGATGATTACGGCAGCTATTCAGCGCAGATACAAAACCACCGACATTCACATATCACCTGCGAAAGATATCGAGCGCAAGCGTCTACTTGCAATCAGGGATAAATGAATCATCGAGGATCATGGCGGAGAAGCCGAATTTCCGGCAGTTTTGAACCCGTGACCTTTCAGTTACGAGTCTGGTGTTCCTACCGCTTGACTTTGAGTAGACGAGGATTAACCCATCGTTCGGGCCCCAAGTGGCTTTTTCTACGGCTAGCCAAAACATACGCGGGCAGCATGTCGTTACCAAAATAGTTAGCCTCGTTTCTCAGGGAGGGAGGGAGGGGGGGCGGTCGATGGAATTACGGTAACGCGAAGCGACGCGTCCGGACAGACGGTTGACCCTTGTCCAGTCACGGCTCGAGTTTCGAATAGCAATAACAAACGGCGGCGTAGACCGTAGCGTAATCCACTCAGTCTGCGTCTGGCGATAACTGATGATGTAGAGTGAGATGATGGGAATGCGGGGAAATAGCATTCTGAGAGACTTCGTGATAGACATACATAACATGTCAGAAGTACGAATAACCATTCTGCCAGGGCAACCCACACTCCCCTCGAGATCATCGGGGTTAAGGTAGGTTTTCCTGAAAAACCCATTAGTCCATATTTTGGTTAGACCGTTGGTTGGGGAAAAGCTGTTAGCTTGAAAACTGCCTGAAAAACCCCTTGGGATTTTAGGGGAAAAGCCGTTAGCCTGAAAATTGCCTGAAAAAACCCCTTGGGATTTTAGGGGGAAGCCATTAGCGTGAAAATTGCCTGAAAAAACCCCTTGGGATTTTAGGGGGCCAGCCATTAGCGTGAAAGCTATTAGCGTGAAAATTGCCTGAAAATCCCCTTAGGCCATATTCTGGTTAGATCATTGGTTGGGGAAAAGCCATTAGTTGAGTAGTGCAGCCCTCAGTCACTACAAGTGGTAAAAGCACTGGACTCATAAGCAATAGGTCTCGGGTTCAAAACCGCTCACTTTTCTTCAGTTATTCTCAATTAGTCGTCCATCCCCAATTTCTGAAGTAAACCTGTTTCTAGAGTGAGTAGACATTTGATGCGATTTTGACAGGCGATATGCGATCATCGAACGTATCACATTTGCGCTGTGTAAGAGGCTTTATTCGCTGATACTTGTAGTCTATAAAAATAGTTTATCTTTGCCCTTTAAATAGACCGGATATTCAACCAGTGTCCTTGGGAATAAAATTTTATTGATATAGCTAGTAGACCACTAGACGACCCTCAAGTCAAGATAGATTTTACAAAATATACACTTTAAAGTATATCACATCAATAGGATTTTACTATAGCTAAATGAGATAAAGTGTATTTCGTTCGTCTTCTATCAGCGTAGCTGTCAAACAGACTCTACATCAGTAAAGCAATCAGTGGTTGATCCCTGCCTGTAGTACAGTCAAACCTGCCCGAATGGCCACCTGTATCAAGCGGGCACCTGTCGTAACGGTCACTTCAAATTGCTCCCGACATGTACACTACTCAAAATGTCAAACCTGAATTAAACGGCCACCTGTCTTAACGGCCACTTTTTCGTGATGCCCGTGGGTGGCCGCTTAATAGAGGTTTGACTGTATTATCACTGATCAGCTTTAATATACGTTAATTGTCTACAGTTAAAACAAATGGGTATGGATATATGTTGTGTAATTTAATGAGGTAAAGAACGAAACATAATTTGATGTATAGGCTATATATATGATTATAGAAATTAACAAAGAATGTCAATTAGAAATAAAATGAAATATATTCGATAAAAAATTAGATTAAGTCATTACACAAGGTGTTAGTGATTGTGTGGTTCAATAAAAATCATCCTCATGTTGTGAAATGTGTGAAGGGGTAGCGATGTTTGCCAACGCCTCTGAAGTGTCTTGTCCCAAAGCCAATGTCTGGGAGGTGTCTTGTCCCAAAGCCAATGCCTGGGAGGTGTCTTATCCCAAAGCCAATGCCTCTGAAGTGTTTTGTCCCAAAGCCAATGCCTCTGAAGTCTCTTGTCCCAAAGCCAATGCCTCGGAAGTGTCTGGTCCCAAAGCCAATGCCTCTGAAGTGTTTTGTCCCAAAGCCAATGCCTCTGAAGTATCTTATCCCAAAGCCAATACCTGTGAGGTGTCTTGTCCCAAAGCCAATGCCTGTGAGGTGTCTTGTCCCAAAGCCAATGCCTGTGAGGTGTCTTGTCCCGAGGCCAATGCCTCTGAAGTATCTTGTCCCAATGCCATTTGTGGCACACTTTGTGATTCTGTAACGCTAATCCACACTTTCGGTTGGCTTCTGGAAAAAAGGCAAGTGTCGAGGTATTAGTGCTACTTGCTCACTAATCATAAATGCCAGTCGCACTTACAATATTATACCCTGAGGAAATTTCACAATAATCCACTTCACGTCAAATCTTTATTGATATTCAAGTACGAAAATCTCGCTCATTCCCTCCTGTGGAAAGCGCGGGACAAGTTCTTGGCTTGTGCAAATTCGACACGCAGCCTCTCTCTTAAAAGGGCTCCGTTATATGGATATATTCCAATTCTCAAATAATAACGATAAAACCTCAGTTTTGATGATAGAGCTTTTTATGCTTCAAATAATCTGATCATCCCACAGGTTTCTCTCTCGTAGTTCTACATACATGGAAATTATCTGTTTGGCCATATTTTGATATGAAAATATATGTAATGCAGGAACTTTTAGACTAACTTTAGATTTAGTGTCAGACTTAGTATATCATGGTTAATATGTTGGATAGAACCTCATGCAAATAACGCCATGATCATTTTAAATTTTTCACTTAAGTGTCTAACGTGAATCAGAATATGAAAGATTACTGCTGATCTATCAGGCAAAATTGTCATAAGGTTTATTTTTTATAACGTAACGTTTTGTACCTAAAATTAAGCTATTACTAAGCATTTGATTAGTCATCCTAACAGAGTGTAGGGCCTAGTTTTCTTTTGTTCTTCCGTTCTTTGTTCATTAACGGCGCCGCGCGCAGCCTGTCGCTTCATCGATGATATCGCCATCTCCGCCAGACAAAGCACGCCGCTCTCATCTTCTCGTCTCGTAACGTCACCGGCAGTCTAGACAGACGCTTGATTCTATTGATTTGTACCGCGCGTTCCAGACACCACGCCCCTCGTGTCCCACATCTCCCAACCTTTGTGCATGACCATCGAGTCATGCTCCTGTCGGGGGAACGTATATTTCGCACGTCGCTCGGCGTTTTTCTCTCGCCGTATGCACGAGATCTGTTTTTAATTCGCTTCTACCTCGAGACTCGACAGACACCGTAGTCTCGCAACAAAAATTGTTTCCATCAACGGACACGTACAATGAAATTGAAATGAAATTGAAACGAATTGAAAGTTGAGTGCACTTATTAGCAGAGCTGTCAAACACACTTTACATGAAACAATAGCCTAGTGGTCTAAGACTATAATGTAATTATTTGAACTATAGAAAATTAACATCTAACAGTATACAGGTAATACAGATCAATGTTAGATGCAACTATGTATATTTATAGTGAGCAATATAGAATATCGTCTAAATCCTAACATAGTCATTTTATCGGTACTTTGGCGTCATTTATTCTAGCCCCCCAACTATTTTTTCAATGCGATATTTGAAATTTTCGAAATTTCTCATCTTTTTTACACCCATGATTACTTGCAAAGCATCAATAACACGACGTGAATAAGACGTATGGAGGGACCCCAAAACGATGTCATGTACGCAAACAACAACGTTCATATCATTTCATAATGAGGCTAACCGTTTGAGGACTGACCTCATTAACATAATTTTTTATTAATCCCACAAAATTTCTTTGCAATGTACCCAAAATGTATTGTATTGTCGCAAGGTACTGAACCTTTATATTTTTTTTTGGTCACAATATGACATCTTTTAACGAGACAACATAAGCATTTTAGATGCTCATAACTTATTTTAATTTGAATTATTCTGGTGAAAATACACTTCACTTTTTTATCTTTGGCAAAGTGTACAGATTCTTTGTAAGAATATATTAGTCATGGTTGACTTGTGTTTATAATAGTTTTAGTCAATGTTTGATTGATTATATGGTAGCATCATATAAAGTGTGTAAATTCATCGTCTGCTGAAGAGAAATGTAATTCGCTGCCTTTAGCTTTCTAGGAAAAAACACCCGAATCATTGTTTTGTTATTATATAAATAAATAGCGGGGATTTTATTTACATTTCTATGATCGGGGCAAGCGCACGTAAGATGATATCTCGCTAGCTGTTTTACTCTTATCAACTATTACAATAACAACCTACTTCATTACTAAACTTTCTAGAATGTTCCAAGCTGAAGAATCGTGCAGATGTTACAGACAGGCGTAAATTATACGAAATGTGCCTTATGGCTTCAATTTGAATCACGTAATATCCTGTAAAAAGATTATAACTACTGGCTTCCCCCACCCTCCCAAACAGTATTTAGTTTCTCTCCTAAACGAATTACATGTGTGTACAAAATAAATTCTTTTTTTTTTTCATAAAATGTGAAAGCTTTTATATTAACAAAACTCTGCCCCGCGCTCGATTGAGGCAGATGTTTTTGCCACATTCTTTCTGCGGGTCTTGAACCAACCCCCCCTTCCCCCACCCACCCTTTGTTGTGTGTACTGAGTACACAAAGACATAATGGCTGCCTTTTATTTGTTGTCATAAAACAGGCTAAAGGCAGGGATTGGAGATTAATTTGCAAGATATTTTAGTGGAAGACCCCTGCAGAGCAAACATTGAATTCATACCCAGGAAATCAAAGACTTGATTAATGTTTCATTCTGCTCAAATATCATATTAAAGTCTTGTATACGGTAACAGTGACATCATGCCATTTATTGTGATACTTTGTCATCCTGTTTATTACTAATATATACCCACTTTTTGTAATAAATCACTTAACGTAGTCCGATCATGCTTGTAGATATATAGTTATATTAGTTGGCGCCAGTGGTGTAGTGGTTAAAAGCGCTGCCTTTCATGCGTGAGGTTGCGAGTTCGAACCGGCATAAACCAGGGATTTTTCCCTTGCCTTCCACAATAGGAAATGAGCAAGATTTTTGTGCTTGAATATTGAGAAAGATTTGTAGTGGAATGGTTTATTATAA
>WURV02135425.1:0-19024 GCA_011762755.2 Epimenia babai
AGACCATCGTCTTCCTCGCCCCATCACCACTCGAAAGCCTCGACGAATCCGTTGATTCGCCTGCGTCTTCGAGAGGCGATGGGACGGGGAATTCGACGCCCTGGCATCCACTGGGGTTCTTCAACGGGCTGCTATGCCGAGGAGCCGATCCTCTGGCGCGAGGATCCTCGGCAGTACCTGCTGTACGAGGGTCTGTTCTCGACCTGGCTCCTCGTCCTGCTCCAGCTCCGGGAGAGCGAGGGGCGCGATCGCCTGCTCGCGCGGGCCTACGCCTTCGTGGAGCGGATGGTCCTCTGTGAGGACCCGAAGGTCCGGGACCTCGCCTTCCTCGCACTGTTCGAGGGGAGGCCGGAGTGCGGTCTCGCCGAGCCCTTCCTCGGGCCCCGGACGATCGAGTTGCTGGATGCCGAACTCGATCCGGGTTGGCGGAGCTGGGATCCGTACGAGGTGCCTCTGGAGATCTGGGATCTCCATGGAGTGAGGCCCCGGATCGCCGAGCTCCTGGCCGGCGAAGGGCTCCGGATGATCGAGCTTCCCGGGCGGACCGAGGAGGAGGCCGGGGAGCCTTGACGATTCTTCTTGTCGCTGTGTTGACAGGAACAACAGGAGCAGTTGTCAAGGCGGCTCCCGGCCATGAGCTTCGAAGTCCTTGTCATCGAAGACCCTGCGACCGCTGCCGTAGCCCTCGGCCCCGTGCGGAGCCGGCTCCTGGCCGAGCTCGCCGAGCCTGCCTCGGCGGTCGCTCTCGCGAGCCGATTGGGCATCCCCCGGCAGAAGGTCAACTACCACCTCTGAGCGCTGGAGAGCCATGGTCTGGCGGAGATCGCCGAAACACGGAGCTGGGGGGGGCTGACCGAGCGGCTGATGGTGGCCAGCGCGCGCTCCTTCGTGATCTCGCCTCGAGCCCTGGGTGAAGCGGCGACGGATCCCGAACGCAGTCGGGACCAGCTCTCCGCCGCTTACCTGATCGCGCTCGGCGCTCGGCTGGTGGAGGAGCTGGGCGGTCTGCTGCGACGGGCCGAGGAGAGAGGCAAGCGACTCGCCACGCTGTCGATCGACACGACGATCCGCTTCCGCAGCGCCGAGGAACGGGCGGCCTTCGCCGAGGAACTCGGCTCGACCGTTGCCGTGCTCGCGGCCCGCTACCACGACCCATCGGCCCCCGAGGGGCGACCCCATCAGGTCGTCGTCGGAGCCCATCCCCTTCCTCATCAGCCCGAACCCAGAGGAGAAGACCATGCCGGTCCACAAGGATGATTCCGGGCACCGCTCGGTGCAGATCGAAGTCCAGGTCCACGGAACCCCCGCAGGTCTGGCAGGCCATCGCCACGGGGCCAGGCATCAGCTCCTGGTTCGTGCCGAGCCGGTTCGAGTTCGGCGAGGACGGGACGCCTACACTCGACATCTCCGACTTCGGCCCGGGCATGGAAGCCCGGGTCAGGACCACGGCCTGGAATCCCCCGCACTCCTTCGAGACCGACTCGGAGGATCTCGGTCCCGAGGCACCGACCGTGGGCACCGAGTGGACCGTCGAGGCGAAGGCCGGGGGTACCTGCACCGTGCGCGTCGTGCACAGCCTGTTCACATCGAGCGAACAATGGGATCGCGAGCTCGAGGCCTGGGAGGGCGGCTGGCCGGTCGTCTTCAAGATCCTGGGCCCATACCTGTCCCACCACGCGGGAGAGCCGAGCAGCTCCTTCCAGGCCCAGGCCCAGGCCATGAGCTCACTCGAGCGTTGCGAGACCTGGGAGCGCGTAGCCGGTCCGCTCGGCCTCCTCGGGGCGCAGGTGGGGGAGGACCGGTCCTCGTCGGAAAGCGCCCCGGCCTTGCAGGCCCGGGTCGAATCCGCCGGTGACGCCAAGCATCCCGAGCAGCAGCTGCTGTGTCTGGGAGGGGCGCCCCCGGCTCTGGCCCATTACTTCGCCCTGCCGATGGGCGGGCAGGTACTGGTCTGCTTCCGCCTCTACGCGTACGGCGAGCGCGCCGAACAGGCAGTCGCCGAGATGGAGCCACGATGGCAGGAGTGGCTCAGCGCGCCCTACGCCAGAGCCTCCCCCGTCGGAGATGACGCACCCTCCTCGGAGGAACATGGGGTGGTTCGCTGTAGCTGGGCGTCAAACCAGCTCGAGGATCAGGATGTGTGCGTTCCACAGGAAGTGGACGAGCATCGGTGGCCAGAGCGATCCGGAGCGGAGGCGCAACCAGCCCAGGAGCAGCCCGAGTGCGAAGTGGCTTGGGAACACCAGGGGCAGGAGGTGGAGGAAGGTGAAGAGCATCGCCTGGAGGATCAGGCCATCGCGATCCCCGAGGACCGAACAGAAACGGGGGAGGAGGATGCCCCGGAAGGCGACCTCCTCGAAGAAGGCGGGGGCCGCGGCACCGAAGAGCATCGTGAGGATCAGGGCCTTGCTGCCCTGTCCGTAGCCCTCCATGCCCTGGATCCACTCGGCCCAGCCGAGGACCCAGGCGAACCAGGCATGCAGCAGGGCACCGATCACCAGGATGACGAGGACCCACAGGGCTCCCTCGGACCAGGGGACACGAGGAAGGCGGAAGGCCTTCGCGAGGGCGACACGGTCTCGTCGCCAGAACGGGAACAGGATGCCCGCGGTCAGGAAGTAGCTGACCGTTTCGAAGACCAGCGTCGAGCCTTCGTCGGTGCCCCAGGCCGCGAGTCCGAGGACGGCGTTGAGGAGGAGCAGGCTGACGAAGAGCTGCAGGGCCGGCAAGACCTGCTGTCTGTGGGTGGGGCTCCGGTCCCATTCTCGGGCGGGAGCGACACGGTCGGGCGAGAGCGGCAGGCCGCAGTGGCCGCAAAAGCGCGCCCCTTCCTGCAGTTCGCGCCGGCAGCTCGGACAGTGGCTGCGGGCCTCCTCACTCACTGAGTCGCACGGCGCGGGCTGCGTCCGCGGGGCTTCCTGCCCCCGCTCCGACTGCGCGGCTCACGCTGGCCCCGCCGGCTCTCGAATTCCTGGCTGTCCTTGAGGGAGATCGCGGTGCTCAGCCCCTTCACGAGCCCACCGATGACGAGGATCTTGATCGCGATGCCCCTCCTGATCGACTCTGGGTCGGCGATCAGGTTCAGGACCTGGATGACGAGGAAGAGGCCGAGGCCCGAGGCGAAGGCAGGGACGGCGGAGCTCTTGAGCGTCCTGGCTCGCCTTGACCCCCATCAGGAGGCCAGCGATCAGGAAGATGACGGCGACCACGACCAGCCAGAACGAGGACTTCTTGACCTGCTGTGCCTGTGTCTCCTCCCTCTCCTCCTTCGGGCCAGTCGACGTCTCGTGGCCTGGCTCTGGACCTCCTTGACCTCGGTCTCGAGCGCTTCGTCGCATGCCTGGCAATAGCGCGTGTCCACGGAGTTGTCGGCCTTGCAGGCGGGGCAGGGGCGGCTGCCCTTCTCGATCAGGGCGAGTGCCTCGCGAGCCTCCTCAGGGACCTGCAACACCGACTTGCAGCCAGGACAACGAAATCTCTTCCCCTCGGATCCTTCGGGAACATTCAGGGAACGGACGCAGAGCGGACAGGACCGGGTCTCGGGCATGGGGATCCCCTTCGAGCAGGGTGAGGAGAGACGTGGACGAAGTGACACCACCGGTTCCCGAGGCAATCCCTCCTGAGAAGGGTGCGTCACTTCCCGGCGGGGAGCTGGGCGCAGGATCCTAGCCCGATCGATTCATGAGTCGACGGCTGCAAGTCCGTATCCCCCCGTCGTCTCGCGACCTGGCTCTCTCGGCTTTCCTCGACGACCCGACAGGTCGCCTACGGGGGCCTCGGTCGCCAAGCCGCAACACGACCGGGTCTCCGGCCTTTCGCACTGCGCCTCATGAATCGATCGGGCTGGCTTCGTGGCGGGCGCGTAGCTGTCCGCAGCCGGCTTCCGAGTCCTGGCCGGCGGAGTCGCGCATCGTGGCGAAGACGCCGCGCTCGCGGAGACGGTCCACGAGCTTCCAGCAGTGGTCCGGATCGGGCCTTGCGAAGGAGAAGCCGGGGATCCTGTTCCAGGGGATGTAGTTGACCATGGCCCGCCGTCCGCGCAGCAGGTCGGCGAGTCGGTCGACCTCGGCGAGGCTGTCGTTGAGGCCCCGGAGCAGGGTCCACTCGTACTGGACCGGCCAGGTGGTCTCCTCGGCATAGCCCTGGGCCAGGTCGACGAGCTCGGTGACCGGGATGCGAGGAGCCCGTGGCAGCAGGCGGGCGCGGAGTTCCTCGTCGAGCGTGTGCAGGGAGATCGCCAGGGCCGGGCGGACCTCGTCCCCGAGCAGGGTGCGCAGCGCGCGCCGATCCCCGACCGTGGAGAAGACCAGGTGCTTGTGCGGGAGATCGCCCTCGCCGCCGAGCATGCGCATCGCGCGACGCACCTCGTCGAGGTTCTGGGAGGGCTCGCCCATGCCCATGAACAGGACGCGGCGGATGCGCTTGCGACGGCGTGCCAGGGCGACCTGGGCAAGGATCTCGTCGAAGCGCAGCTGCCGCAGCAGTCCCGATTCGCCGGTCTTGCAGAAGCCACAACCGACGTGGCAGCCCAGCTGGCTCGAGACGCAGACGGCTTCGCCCGGCAGCAGCACGGTCTCGAC
Organism: Epimenia babai; assembly: GCA_011762755.2. Classification (NCBI taxonomy): domain Eukaryota; kingdom Metazoa; phylum Mollusca; class Solenogastres; order Cavibelonia; family Epimeniidae; genus Epimenia; species Epimenia babai. The sequence continues at coordinate 4,581 of WURV02135425.1, forward strand.
CATGGCTCCGTCCTCGAGATGCAGGACCAGACGCACCGATCCGTCCTTGGCAGTGTGCTCCTCGACCGGGATCGCGAGGGCCCGGAGACGCTCCTCGAACTCCGGCAGGGCCTCGACCAGTCGGCGACCGAAGGGCTGTCCGAGCCGCGTGGCATAGCGCTCCAAGGGCTCGCCGCGCAGGAAGGCACGTTCGAGCCTGATCCGGTGGATCGGCGCGGCCCCGAGGGCCTCGGCATCTCTGAGTACGTCGTCGAATCCCATCAGTGGAGAGCCTGATAGAAGCCCCTTGGAGCATCCCGGTGGATCCCAGGGCGAGGAAGATGATGGCCGAACGCTACTGGGTGCTTCCACGCCCCGGTCGGGGGCGGAACATCTTGACGACCCTGGGGCGAAGGGCCAGATCCTTGCCAGGAGCCTTCAGCCCTGCCCGACCGGGCAGCCGGGGCTAGGATCCAGGGCCTCCTCGGTGGCCGAGCCGGTCACTCCCGAATCTACCCCTCCTACGGAGGCATCCCGATGATCCGTCCCTTCGCCCTGGGCCTGTTCGCTGTCCTCCTGCTCCTGATCCCGGCGCCGGTCCAGGCCCAGGCCGACCAGGCTCCGACGCAGGACAAGCCCGACAAGGTCGCCGAGTACGTCCGGACCGACGGCTATCCTCTGGGGACCTGTCTCGTTCGGGGCAAGAAGCTCGGAGAGAAGCAGGTCGTCCAGGAGATCTCCGGCATCAAGGTCAAGGTCTGCTGCAAGCGCTGCGCGAAGAAGCTGGCCGCCGATCCGGAGCCCTACCTTGCCAAGCTGGAAGCCGCGACCAAGGCCATGCAACGGCCGTTCTACTCGCGCACGACCTGCCCGATCTCCGGCAAACCCGTCGGCAGCATGGGCAAGGGCAAGGAGATCCTGATCGACGGGACCCTCGTGAAGCTCTGCTGTGGAGGCTGCATCAAGAAGGCCAGGAAGCGGGGCAAGGCCCTGGCCGAGCGAGGCCCTCGCCGACCAGCTGGCCACGTCCAAGACCAAGGCATGCATCGTCTCCGGCAAGGATCTGTACCGGAGGGGAAAGCCCAAGAGCGTCCTCCACGGTCTGCAGTTGCATCGGCTCTGCTGCAAGAGCTGCGTCCGCAAGTTCCGGCGGAACCCGGCTGCCTACATCCGCAAGCACGGCAAGAAGACCGGTGAAGGGAAGGAGCACGGCAGCAAGGGAGAGCACGGCAAGGGCGGCGATGGGGATCATGGCCACGGCGAGCAGGGCAGTGATCACGGCAAAGGCCATGGCCACGAGCATGGCGGCGAGCACGGGAAGGGCCGCGAGCATGGTGGTGAGCATGACCGGGGCCACCGATAGCAGCCCGTTGAAGAACTCCAGTGGATGCCAGGGAGTCGGATTCCTCGTCCCATTGCCTCTCGAAAACGCAGGCGGATCCACGGATCCGTCGAGGCTTTCGAGTGGCGATGGGGTGAGGAAGACGGTGGTCTGGCGCCGCTGGGGTTCTTCAACGGGCTGATAGGGTGGCGAACACCGAGCGGCTGGCAACCACGGTTAGAGCCGCGACCAAGGCAGAGGCCCGAGCCTGGTCACGGACCCTCCGGGGCCCCTGACCAGGCCCCCTCCAGCACGACCGGGGGAAGAGCCCGAAGCAAGGGGATCAGCCGATCACGCCCTGATGAGGGCGTATTCGGCACTCTCTCAACCCCGACGCGACGGCTGGACGATGAAGGGCCCATGCCGCCGCGCCTCCAGATCGAGGACCTTCCCCTCCCCGAAGCAGGACTCAAGGTCCTGTACGTCGGAGGGGACCAGGACCTGATGATCGACGAGGCCTGGCTCGACGAGATCGGCATCGTCGCTCCCGCGCGCGTGGCCAATCTCACCGAAGCCCGCGATCGGGTCGGCGACCGTGCGATCGATCTGGCGCTCGTGTATCTCGCCGCCGATCTCGACGCCCAGCTCCGCGAACTCGAGGACCTGATCGCGCTCGACCCGGACCTCGCGCTGGTCGTGCTGACGCGAGAGGAGCGGAGCGATCTGCAGGAGATGGGGCGGGAATCCCCACTCTCGGCACTGTCCTGTCGGGACGGGATCTGCGCCGAGCGGTTCGTCGCCTCGGTCTACTCGGCCCTGCACCAACGCAACGCGCGCCTGCTCGAACGGGCCAAGGCCGAACTCGGGGACTGGTCCAAGGAGGAGCTCGAGGCCATCGTCGCCTCGACCTGCGACGGGTTGCTGGTCGTGGACGACGAGGGACGCATCGTCTTCGCCAATCCCGGCGCCTGCGAACTGCTCGGGGTGGCCTTCCGTCGGATCGAGGGACGAAGGATCCAGCGCCCCTTCGATCCGAAATCGCTGACCGAGGTCGAGCTCGAGAACGGCCGGGTCGTCGACGTGCGAGTCGAGCTCTTCGAGTGGGCCGAGCGTCCGGCCTGGCTGATGTCGCTGCGCGAGGTCACCGAGCAGCGGGCCGTCCGTGACGAGCTGATCGATCTGGCCGCCAGGCTCGAACGCAGCAACCAGCAGCTGAGCCAGCTGGCCTTCGTGGATCCCCTGACCGGGGCCCTCAACCGGCGTGGTGTCGAGGCGAGGCTGGTCAAGGATCTCCACGACGGTGCCGAGCGGGGCAAGCCCTTCATCGCGTTGGAGATCGACTTCGACGACTTCAAGGTCATCAACGACAACCTCGGTCATGCCGTCGGCGACAAGACCCTGCGCCGGGTGACCGAGGAGCTTCAGTTGATGCTGAACCAGGAGGAGATGCTGGCTCGGGTGGGCGGTGACGAGTTCCTCGTGCTGGCGCCGACCCGCACCCTGCAGGAGGGAAGGCAGCTGGCCGAGCGGGCGCGGCTGGCCGTGGCGGCCATGCCGCTTCCGATCGCCGACCACCAGGCCAATGTGACGGTCTCGATCGGGGTCGCCGAGGTTCCGGCCTACACCTACTCGGTCGAGGACATCCTGACCCTGACCGAGACGGCCCTGCAGGAGAGCAAGACCTACGGCAAGAATCGGGTGACCGTCGACCAGACCGAGGGCGAGCTTCCCAGCTGGGCGACGAACGCCCTGCATCCGGGCGTCGACATCCGGAGGGTCCTCCTCGAGGAGGACGGCATCCGGGTCGTCAAGCAGAAGATCGTCCACCTGCGCGAGCGCCGCGTGGCCGGATTCGAGTTCCTGACCCGTGGGCCCTCGGGTGTCTTCGAGAGCCCGGCCGACTTCTTCCGGCTCTCGCTCGAACAGGGCGTGCTCGTGGCCGTGGACCTCCGCTGCCTCGAATGCTGCCTGCGCGAGGCGAGGAGCCTCTCGGGCTTCGAGCGATACAACATCAACCTCTTCCCCTCGACGATCGTCGGAACGCCGCTCGATTTCCTGATCGACAAGTTCCAGGACACCGAGTCGCTGTCACGCTTCTGCGTCGAGATCTCGGAACAGCAATTCCTCGGGGACCCCGCGCTGCTGCGCGAACCGATCCGCGGCCTGCGCGAAGCCGGCATCCGCGTCGCGATCGACGACGTGGGCTTCGGGCGCTCCTCGCTCGAGGGATTGATCCTGCTCGAGCCGGACGTGGTCAAGATCGACCGCAAGTACGTCAACGGTGTCGCCTGGAAGGAGGAGGTGCGCTACGCGCTCTCCCGCCTCGTCGACGTCGTGCGCTCCCTGGGCGCCGAACCGGTGGCCGAAGGCGTCGAGACCCACGAGGACCTGCAGGTGCTCATGGATCTCGGGCTCGAGTTCGGACAGGGCTACTACTGGGGGCGTCCGCAGTAGCAGCCTGCGTCCGTGGATGCCTCGCTCCCGTCGGCCAGAGGCTCCAGGGGCACCGGGCTCCAGGTCCTTCCTGTCCCGCCCTTCTCCGCTTCGACCTCGGCTTTGATCCTGGGGATCAGTTCGGCCATGCGCCTGGCTCGCTTGGCCGGATCGGGGTGAGTGGAAAGGAACTCCGGTGGCCGTTCGCCCTTGCCGGCCTTGTCCATGCGATACCAGAGCTTGACCGCCTGCTCGGGGTCGTAGCCGGCCTTGACCATCAGGTAGAGCCCGATCTCGTCCGCCTCGTACTCGTGATGACGGCTGAAGGGATAGTCGATGGCATACATCGTCCCGAGCCCGATGGCCGCGACGATGGCCGGGCGGTGCTCCGGGTCACCGAAGAGCGCGGCCAGGGCCCCGAGCTTGAACACCTGGTCCTGGCTCAGGCGCTCCCCTGCATGCCGGGCGATGGCATGACCGATCTCGTGCCCCATGACGGCGGCCAGGGCATCCTCGTTCTGCGTGACCTCGAGCAGGCCGGTGAAGACCCCCATCTTCCCTCCCGGCAGGCACCAGGCGTTGATGTGCTCGGACTTGATCAACTTGACCTCCCACTCCTGCCCATGGGGAGCGCCGGGGATCGCTTCGGCGTAGGGGGTGAGCTTGTCCATGATCCGTTGGACCATCTCGGCCTGTTCTCCGCTCTCGATGAGCTCGAACTGCTCGAGGAGCTTGGGGTAGGCCTGGAACCCGAGCGCGTTCTCGTCCTCGACCTTGGTCACGAGGAGGCGGTTGCGTTCGGTGTACGGGACCGGGCTGCAGGACTGCAGGACCGGAGGGATCAGGAGGGACAGGGCGAGGAGGAGGTTTCGCAAGGGGAGTCTCTCGGGCTTCGTCGGGTTGCGTGACGGGCGTAGTCTACGCAGTGCGTTCGACGGCATCGAGACAGTGCACGGAGGCAGGATGGCCGCGGATCCCCTGACCGGTCTGGACTGGAACCACCGCTACGAGACCGGGCACATGCCCTGGGACCAACAGGGTGTGACCTGGCCGCTCGAAGCCCTGATCCAGGAAGGGAGATGGCCGCTGTCCGAGGGGCAACGCGTCTTCGTACCCGGCTGCGGCCTCGGTTACGACCTGATCCGTCTGGCCGGCCTCGGCCAGCGACTGGTCGGCGTGGATCTGGCCCCCTTGGCCGTGGAAGGTACCAGGCAGCGCATCCGGGAAGCAGGTCTCGAAGACCGGATCGAGGTCTGGGAGGAGGACCTCTTCGGACCCTCTCTCGAGGAACGACTCGAAGGACGGTGGGGGAGCTTCGATGCCGTGTTCGAGCACACCTGCTACTGCGCCATCCATCCGAGTCGGCGCGAAGATTGGTTCTCGCTCGTGGACAGGGTGCTCCGTCCGGGGGGGCTCTTCCTCGGTCTGATGTTCCCGATGAGGGACAAGCCCGATGGTCCGCCCTACGGAGTGTCGGCCGAGGACTTCAGCAGAAGCTTCAGCGAGGCCGATTACGAGTTGCGGGCGCGGTTCTGGCCCAGTCGTTCACGTGATCGAAGGCGAGGCAAGGAGCAGTGGTTCTGGTTCGGCAAGCCTCGAAACCCCCGTTAGACTCTTGACCTTGCCGGAGGGGCGCCCCGCCGGCCATTTCACATCCCGGAGGCGGCCCGGAGGGGGGTCGCCGATGCATCATGGCGAAGACCAAGACTCCGTGTGGGAACGGTAAGGCCAGCAAGGGCGGCGGTCCCAAGGCTCGGATGCAGCAACGGGTCGCCGAGGGCGGCGTGCTCCAGGCCTTCTTCCGGCATCTCGAGAACATCGAGATCGACCTGAGCGAGAACGAGCTGACGGTCGAGAGCTACCCTCCGACCGAACCCTCCCCGTACGGGGATCTCGAACACACGCTGACCCGGGTCTTCGATCTCGAGGAGTCCGCGAACGATCGGATCCGCGAGGCGGTCCATGATCTCGTCGAGGCCTGTCAGGAAGCCATCCTCCGGCGGGACCCCGAGTACGATGCGAACCGTTGCGACCGTTGCGTCAACTCGGACTGCTGTCACATGGATCGCATCCATCTGACCGAGGACGAGCGCCGGCGCATCCTGCAGTTCCTCGGCGAGCCCGACACGCCGCGGACCTACGACAAGTACTTCGAACGCGACGACGACCTCGGCGGGTACTACAAGTCCATCTTCAAGCATGTGCCGGCCCTGAGACCGAGGGACGAGGACGACACGCACTGTCCCTTCCTCAAGCCCATGCCCAACGGCCTGCTGGGTTGTTCGATCTATCCTGTACGGCCCCAGGTCTGCCGGGACTACGACCCGGCCTACTGCACCGAATCCACGGATCTGATTCCCCGCAGCCGGGCATCAGGACCGAAGAGCTGATCGACGAGAGGCTGCGGATCGGCGAGCCCTCCGACGCGTGGGGGATGCGCCGATCCAAAGAGAGGCAGCCGGGGCCCGACCGGGGGGAAGGGGCCGGCAGCCGCAGGGGAATGGGGTTTTCGATCAACCCGTGGCGCCCTTCCGCCCGATGGAACAGGGATCCAGAGGCCTTCTCCTGCCTCTGGCCCCGTACCCCCCGGAGGAGCCCCGATGGCCATCCAGAAGACCAAGACGCCGCTCGACCGCAGTCGCCACAGCCACCCCGAGAACCGCGGTTTCGAAGCGCCCAGGACCGGAGTCCTGGGCACGATCCTGACCGACCTGCGATTCGACGAAGAGGCCCAGCAGGAGCTCGCCGACCTCCAGCTCTACCTCGAGGACCGCGTCGAGACCCTGGCCGAGATCGCTGCATGGCGTGCTCGGCAGGTCGTGGATGCCCACGAGGGCTTCGGCAGCCAGGATCCCCTTGCCGGTCCTGCCCCGGTGCGTCCGGCCATCGCCAGGCTGCGCAAGCGGGTCGCCGTCCAATGGCTCAAGGCCACGCTCGAGGGACGCTTCGACAGCTACTTCGCCAAGCAGCTGCGCGATTCCTGGCTCCCGATCCTCCTCTCCGATCCGGTCCAGGGCCGTCCGGCCCCGATCCAGATCTCCGGATTCCTGTCCTATATGCAGGGCTTCGTGACCGGCCTGCTGATGGACGAGTGCGACGCCAACTTCGTCCCGGCCGTCCGCAAGGCCCATGGTTGGAAGGTCGCCATCGACATCCAGCGGCGCCTCCTGGGCGTCGACTGAGGGCGACGTGGACCAGCCCGAGGGGCGGTCCGTGGCTCATCCACGAGCGGGTGAAGGGAGTCCTGGGTCGGGCTTGATCGGCCCGATCCGAGGCCTATGCTCCTTCGCCTTCCTGCCGCCCGAGGGCGCTCGTCCGCGAGGTGGGAGGATCAGAACGAGTGCCTGTAGCTCAATTGGATAGAGCACCTGACTACGGATCAGGAGGTTGAGGGTTCGACTCCTTCCGGGCACGCCACATAAGGGCCGATGGCAACGAGAGTTGCGGTCGGCCCTTTTTCGTGCCCTGGGAGTCTCCCTCGTCCTGAGGTAGGCGATAGGTAGGTCTCGCGGCCGAGCAGGGTAGCCGGCCTCGTCCCGGCTGGCGAGGTAGTCTCCTCCATGGAGACGCCCGAGAAGATGCTGGTGGTCCGGGGCCGGATGGCGGGGGTCGAGCCCGCCCAGGATGCCCCGGTGTTCGACTACCCAGGCTGGCCGGAGCAGCCGACGCCCGAGATGTTCGCGATGCTCGACAAGTTCGAGGCGGAGCAGGACCGGCACGAGAAGGCGCGCATCGGCGAGGAGTTGGCCGAGATGATGTTCGACAGAGGCATCATGAAGATCCGCAGGCGGTTCGCGGTGATGTCCCTGCGAACGACAGTCGTGCCTGGGCAGGAAGATGCTGCTGATGCTTGGTTGGCGCAGCACGGGTTCAAGCCCAGGGGGGGCGCGTGGGGCGAGCCTGCTCGCTGGTTGGGCCGCCAGTTCGAGAAGGCTGGGATGCTCCCGCCCAATGGGTTGTTCGAGTACCACGGCTGCCCAGGCCTCCGCTGATCCGCGACATCACCCATGATCACAGGGTATACTTGTAGGTCCGAGAATACCCAACCCGGATGATGCGTGCCGCGGAAAGAGCGGGCGCAGGACATCCCTGCGCGAACCGCCTATAGGGTCTGACTACCGGCGCGTGGACCAGAGCACGGAATCCGTGCAGGAAGTCTACGTATGCTGGGAGATCACCCCGCCACCGCAACCAGGTGGCTTTCAACCGCCGATGCCGCCGAGCGCCTCGGCCTTCCCCCGATTCCCTGAGGAAGTTCCACCGCGAGGGCGGTGGGCCGCCCTACGCCCGTCTCGGGCGCGCTGTCAGGTACGACGTGCGGGAACTTGATGCCTGGGTCGAGGCCCGGACCTACTCCAGCACGGCCGACGAGGCCGCCGGAGGTGTTCGATGACCGAGCACCCCAACAACGAGCCGACCCCTGGAAATGAAAGCGACCCGCCGGCTCCGGAGAGCAGTAGCGAGGGCGCAGGAGGGTCTACCGGGGATGATAGGTCGCTCGTCAAGGGCAGGCAGTCCTTCGAGGAGCGCCAGGCGTACATGGACAGAAGGGACTCCGATCCCGACCTGGTCGAGAGGTTCCTGCGCGAGATGCACCCCTGTGGGCCCTGGACCGTGTGCAAGAGCGGGCCGGGGTTCCCGACGGTGTCGTTCGACAAGAACGAGATGCCGGCACTTCTGGAGTGGGTCTCGAAGGCTGTCGCTGCTGAGCAGGACCTCTACTTCTTGCCGGCGAACGCTGCTGTGTTCCCGCTCCAGAAGAAACCGAGCAAGGATGAGGTCGAGTCCACGAACTGGCTCTGGGTCGACATCGACGCGGACAAGGGCTCACTCGAAGAGTTTCGGGCGAGCAAGATGGCGATCCTAGGGCGCATCATGGAGCGCTGGCCATCGCACCTTCCCGATCCGACGATGATCGTCTATTCCGGTGGCGGGTATTGGGTCTGGTGGCACCTCGATGGGCCGATCAAGCATGCCAGAGCCGAGCCGATCTTGAAGGCCCTGGCCCGCGCGCTCGACGGTGACTCTTCTCCCGCTCAACTCTCTAGTCTCTCGCCTACCTGGGACCGTCAACTGGAACCGCGGTGAGGCCAAGAAGGGGCGTGGGGGTGCGCAGCGTGCGTACGTGTTCGGCCATGCGCCCGATCGGGTGTACTCGCCGGACGAGTTCGATGGTCTCGTGTCGGAGACTCCGGCCAAGCTGCCCTTCCAGGCGCCCGAGATCGACGACGCGCGGGTCTCGGCCCTCATGGACAAGGGCGTGGAACTGCCGGACGACTTGGAGAACGCCGCGCGGCTCCTGATCTTGCGCGGGTGCGAGAGCGCGATCGTGAAGGAGATCCAGGACGAAGGCCTGCTCACGCAGGATGGGACCTCGAACGAATCCAGGAGCCAGCCCCAGTTCTACGCGACCTGCGCCATGGTCCGGGCAGGCATGAGTCCCGAGGAGATGCTCGCGGTGCTCATGAACCGCGAGAACGGGATCCACCGGGCGATCGCCACGGACTCCAGGGGTGCGCGCAGGCCGGGCGTGGAGCGGTATGCGAAGCGGCAGGTCGATAAGGCGATCGAGGCCGTGTCGGTCGACGAGGCCGAACGGGCGTCCAAACCGACGGTCGACCTGACGACCGGCCGACTCGACGACTCCCTGGATCAGGCTATCGCTGGGCTCGTCGAACAGGGCGTGACGCTGTTCCAGCGAGGCGGCGAATGGTCCGCCCCATCCGTCTCGGGGAGAACCGGGACGGAGACATCAGCAGGAAGAAGGGCGCGCTGATCCTGGAGAGGGTGAAGCCCGACGCGATGGTCGGGATCCTGGCTCGGCACTGCCGGTTCGAGAAGTTCGACGGCCGGGGGAAGATCATGGTGCCTACCGATCCAGCGCCGTACTTCGCTCGGCTCTTGTGCGGCGATCGAGAGCGATGGGGGAAAATCCGTTCGCTGGTCGGCATCACCGGGACGCTGGTGTTTCGCCAAGACGGGTCGATCTGCACCACGCCGGGGTATGACCCCGCCACCTTGCTGTGGCTCGACATCGATAACCTCGATCTCCCGCAGATCCCCGAGCATCCAGGTCGAGCCGATGCGGAAAACGCGTTGAAGGTGCTGATCCGCCCGTTCCGTGAGTTCCCGATCCCGAACGAGGCCTGCAGGGCGACGCTGGCCGCTGCACTGGTCGGGCAGGTCGTGACCCCGACGGTGGATGCCGTGCCGGCAATCGGCGTGTCGGCGAACATGCCGGCCTTCGGTAAGACGAAGATCCAGCGCTGCCTGGGGATCCTCTCGATGAGCTCCGAAGCGGCGGGCTTCAACCAGGCGACGACGGACGAGGAGAACGACAAGCGCCTCGACGCGGCGTTGCTGGCCGGTGATCCGGTGATCGCCATCGACAACGCGACGCGACCGTTCGGTGGCCCGACCATGTGCAGCATCGTCACGAATCCCGATCACAAGGTGCGCGTGCTGTGCCAGGCCTCGCTGCCCATGGTGTCGTCACGCGTTCAACTCATTATGAACGGGAACAACCTGGCTTTCTGCGGCGATATGTGCAGGCGCGTGCTCATGGTCCAGATCGAGGATGACGAGTGCGACAAGCCGGAGGAACGCAAGTTCGACTTCGACCCGGTGGACGAGGTCCGCGAGCAGCGCGGCGAGATGATCGCGGCGGCGCTGACGGTCCTGCGGGCCTGGCACCAGGCGGGCCGGCCCGAGCCTGACGGGCACAAGCCGCTCGGGTCGTTCGAGGGCTGGGAGCCGGTGCGGCTGGCGCTCATGTGGCTTGGTGAGGCCGCCCGTTGGCTCGCAGAAGTTGGTGTACGAGGACGACCCGGCCCGTGAGGCGGATCGGGACCTGCTGGACCAGTTGCAACGGGCCATGGGCACGAAGCCGTTCAAGGCCAAGGACCTCCGCCAACACGCGGCCACGGAGGCCGGTGGGCTGACCGATCTCGGTGAGATGCTCCTGCCCGCACGGCCTGTGTGGAGCACGAGGCAGGCGGGCAAGCGGCTGCGGGGACTCCACGGGCAGTGGATCGACGGGGTGCGCCTGGCCAGGCTCCGGGAGGACGTGACGGGGCACGTGTATCGGATCGAGCGGCGGGACGGGGAGTCCAGGGAGCCCGAGGGGGCGCGAAAGCCCGATGGCACTGGCGAACCGCACCCGTTCTGACCTGAGAGACAGGTTTGTTATGGCCCCTTCTTATAACTGTCACCTGACAGTTTCACACGTGATGGGTACCAAACATGTCAAACCTGGCTTTTCGCTTGAACTGACCTTGTCATCGCTGTAATAGCGATCCCCTCCGGGCAGGCGCCATCGGCGGAAGGCCCTACGGAGGATGCCCCCTGGTCAGGGTGAACCCTCCATGCCACCGGGAGTTGGTCGTTATCTCTCGCCAGAGACCAGGTCCGAGCTTGACGCCGAACTGTCCTTGCCATCGGCCCGTCGTCGTTATCGTCGCTGCGACCTGGCTCGACCTGGTCGGTCTCGGGGAGGGTCTCCCCTGGCGGGCTCGGACCTGCCTGGTCGGGCTCTGTGAAGGTGGTCGCGCGGTGCCATGGGCAGTTCCGCCGCCGACCTCCGTCATGACGCCCCGCTGGGTGTGTTTCCCCTCTCGACGATGGAGGGGGAGACAGGGAGACAACACACCCTGCGGCCCGGGTGCAGGGTTGGACGCAACCGGCAGCCGTGGGGCGTGTCGTGCCCTCCGGGCGTCCCTACGCGCGTGCGAGCCCTCAGCGTGGCCCTGCGCCCTTGCCCCCTCGTCGAGCCTCCAGGCGCTTCTAGGGCGTCCTGCTGGGCCTGAACCAGGGATGCCCGGCCGACACCTCCGGCAAGAGCCCGGGCAGCAGCCGGTGTTCCAGATCCGCAGCGCGGCCGTGGACGACGAGGCCACGTGGCTCGCGTTGCCTGACGGCTGGTGGGACCAGATCAGCAGCCGCTCGACCGCGTCCAGCACGTCGGGCGGCACCTGCGCCAGGTAGATCTCGACGCCCCACTCCTGGGCCAGCCAGGCGTGTCGTGGGACCCGCTCTCCGAGGTCCTGGACTTGCCGAGGTAGATCAGCGACCGCGGGCCATGGACAAGGTGGTCGGCGAGCACGTAGTACACGCCTGGCACCTCGGCCCGGGCCGCGATCTCCTCCTGGCCGTACGAGAAGGGACCCTCCCAGACCAGCCGCACGAGCCGTTCCTGCACCCTAGATCAGCCCCGCGTCCAGGTCGTCGCGGTTCCGCTTGGCGACTCCGAGCAGCAGCCTCCACTTGCGGCTGCAGAGGAGCACCGCGCTCCCGTCGTCCTCTGCCCCCTCGGAGAGTTGTTCGACCGCCACCAGCGTAGCGTTGAGCCGCCGCATGCCAGGGCTCGAGGCCTCGCTGATCTCAACCGTGTCGCCGACGATGGCGACGAGCCTGCGGCCATGATCGTTGTCGTTCATGGCCGCACAGGCTAGCGGATCACGCGACGACCTGCAGTCCCTGCTTCCTCCGGCACAGGTTCCGGATGTCCTCGGCCTTCCAGGGCCGTGCCGGACGATCCCGCCGCCCGCGGGTCCGATGGCCAGAAGCGTTCAGGGACTCTGCGATCTTCCGGTAGGGCTTCCGCCCGCGTCGCATCCTGCGGATCACGTCCAGGACCTCCACCTCGCCGGGCAGGGCGCCGTAGGGCTTCACGCCCTCGCAGCGCCCATCACGGGCCCGCTTCGCTTCCCTGGACTTCCGGAGTCGGGCGACGAGCCCGGCCTTCTCGTACTGCGCGATCGCGCCAAGCATCTGCCGGATCAGATCCGACGTGCCATCGCCCTGGCTAGCGGTCAGGTTCTGCCCGCCGGCCGTCAGGACCTGAATGCCGGCCGATCGGAACTCGGCCAGGATCATCTCGCTGACCACGAGGTCCCGGCCCAGCCGGTCGGCGCGCTCGACGAGCACGACCTGGGCATCCCCAGCCCGGGCCTCTTGCAGCAGCGCAGCCAGCCCGGGCCGCTCGGCCAGGTGCCGGGTGCCGGAGACGCCCAGGTCCTCGTGCATCCCGACCAGGTCGAGCCCTCGCTCTCGGGCCGCCGCCCGGATGGCCGACCGCTGCCGGACCGGGCCGTCCTTCGTGGCATAGCCGATGCCGGAGACCCGGACGTAGCCCAGGGCTGGCTGTCTCGTTCGCTTCCTCACGTCGAAACCATACCCCACGATCGGTCCTCGTGCGGTGTCATTCCTCAGAAATACCATGTAAGTGAGTCTTCAGCCCTTGTTTTGTCTGGTCTTAACGCCCATTACCCTCTTGACACTAAGAACGGAATCCTATATCATCGTGCTTAAATGAGAGCGGTCGCCCCATCCCCCGAACCCACCCGGAAAGCCCTCCTGGCCCACATGATCCTCGACCCGGACGAGCAGCGGACCCTGGTCCTCGCCGCACAGGCGGGGGACCAGGCCGCCCGGGACCGGCTCGTCCTCCATTCGGTCCGCCTGGCCGCCCGGCACGCGCATGTCGTGGAGCAGAGCACCGGCGGGGCGATCTCCTTCGACGACGCGCTTGCCGCAGGCATCGAGGGCCTGGTCGCAGCCGTCGGGAGGTTCGATCCCGACCGAGGAGCGCGGTTCTCGACCGCGGCGCACTGGAGCATCCGCGGAGCGCTGATCGCTCTCCTCCGCCAACAGAACATGATCAGGCTCCCGGCCCAAAGGGTTGGCGATCCCGAGGGACTTCCGCAGGTCACGCGCTCCCTCGACGCCCCGGCCGGCAAGGAGCCGGAGGAGAGCACCCCCACGCTGGGCGACACGCTGCCCAGCCGGCAGCTGGTCGAGGACCCCGCCGAGTCCGAGGCCGTGGCCCGACTCCACGAGGCGCTGGCGGTGTTGGACCTGACCCACCCTCGATGGGGCCACGTGCTCCGTCGGCGGTCAGGCATCGGGTTCGAATCTGGAACCCTGGCGGAGATCGCTGCCGAGATGGGCATCTCCCGCGAGCGCGTCCGGCAGATCGAGGCCGCGGCAAGGAAGGAACTCGCGAGCATCCTCACCAGCCTCCGGAGTGTCCTCGCATGAACGAGCCACGTCGTAGATCAGCAATGACTGAACAGCGCAAGAAGGTGTTCCTCGAAGAGTTGGAGCGGCACGGGATCTTCGTGGCCGCTGCCCGAGCGGCATCGCCTGGCTCGAATCATCATCGCGGCGCCTCGCAGACCTTCCGGGATCTCCGCAAGAAGGATCCCGAGTTCGACAAGGCGGTCGAGCGCGCCCTTGAGATCGCAGCCGGGAACCTGGAGGCCGAGGCTCACCGTCGCGCCGTCGAGGGCTACGAGGAGGTCCGCATCGACGCGCAGGGCCGCGAGACCCGCGTTCGTCGGTTCTCGGACTCGCTGCTCGCCAAGATGCTCGTCGCGCGCGTGCCGGGCTACGCGAACAAGGTTGAGGCCAAGGTCGAGACAACGAGCGCGGAGGCGGAGGAGATGCAGTTGACCCTCAAGCAACTCACTCCGGACGAGCGCAAGCAACTTCGCTCGCTCCTGGAGGCAGCCCACGTCGGGCAGAAGGGAACGGGTCATGAGTGAACGATCGGAGTTTGCAGCCCTTTGGGATGAGACCGATCCCGACTCCCCGGAAGGCTGGCGCACGTCGCACGTGATCGAGTTCGTGATCGACCTAGCCCTCAAACAAGCGCGCCCCGGTACTTCAACTCGATGGGTCTGCCCGTACACACCGCAGCTGTTCGGCCGGG
>WURV02135536.1:0-39967 GCA_011762755.2 Epimenia babai
CCGTCTTGAGTTTATGATTGGTTCTCCGGTACACATGCGATATGACGACTTGATGTGGTGCCCGTCTTGAGTTTATGATTGGTTCTCCGGTACACATGCGATATGACGACTTGATGTGGTGCCCGTCTTGAGTTTATGGTTGGTTCTCCGGTACACATGCGATATGACGACTTGATGTGGTGCCCGTCTTGAGTTTATGATTGGTTTAATGCATTCACGGAATGTCCGATACGCAATTTCGCAAAATTTATTGACTAGGTCGGCGATTTTATTGTAGTGGTGTGCTGAGGAAACGTTTGGACGGCTACCTCAACCTAATCCAGGGGTGTTTTCAAAACTAATTACGCAATATACTGCACAGAGGGCAACGTTTCCAATGGCATAAAAAACAGCGTTCTATAAGACATATATGATACCAAGGCCGTAGTGCCTTGTGAGTGCCCGCTGTCGCGGGATCTTGGATCGGGGCTAAGAGGAAATTAAGACCGGCTAATGCGATTAAACGAGATGGCTAGTTCCTAATAAAATGTATGTGTCGTCACTAAGACCTGTCGGATGGGTGTGATTAGGCGCAACCGTGTCTAGAATATCAATCGTAGCTACGCGAGTCGTTGTTAAGCTCCCCGTAACATATGCGTACGCGTGTAGGTTTATTGCAAACGCGAAAGGTCAAAACCCTTTCTTCGTGTAATCGCTACCGAGAGAGGGGGAGAGAGGGAGGGAGCGTGAGAGTGGAAGAAAAGAGGGAGACAGAGACACAGGGAGACAGATATAGAGAAAGACGGCTGGGGAGAGGGTCGGAAAAAGAGGGAGGGAAAGTTATACAAAGGAAGGATAAATAGAAAAGATGGAGCGATATCGTCTTCCGGACCTTCGTGAAAATAATTAATTACCAAAATCGGTAAATATATAAAAGTTGTGTATTCTGCACCGCGAATTTACAGTCCAATAAAGACACTTTATCCGCTAACGTAACTCTATTTGGGCTCGGATAGCACGGAATGCAAGGAATTTTACTTCGTTTCTCGATCTCTTCCATGTCGTCTCGTGGTTTGTGTCGATAATTTGGGTCCGAGCGAATGTCGTTGGTTAGAATTGCTTAAAATCGCGTTAAATTAATCGACTAGATATCGATTCAATGTTCGAACATCGCAATCAAAGGACTATTTTAGACCTCGTGGTCACGCGCCTGGCGTCCCTATGATCGTGGGCGACGTGCCGTATTTCCAATAAAGTTTGCGGAATCACCAGTCAATAGGTAAAAAAATTGACTGCAAAATTTATAGACAGCAAGTATCAGCCAATAAGCTTCTCTAATGCGGTTTACAGTGAATGTCTATGGCAGCTATTCAGCGCAGATACTCTACCTTCGACACTCGCATATCATCCGTCAAAGATGATATCAAGCCTCTACCCATTTTAGTTACGATTTTACGCAGCAATCGCGGGAAAATGATTAGCTGAGCATTATCGCAGGAATATCGACCGGCGGGCGGTGTGGAACTCGCGACCTCTCGATTACGAGTCTAGTGCTCGACTAACTGTCGAGTTTCTCTTATAGCGGGTGAAGTGGGTATTAAGTCACTCAAATCGCAGAGTACCAAGGAACCAGCCGCGGTACACGCGAACCGTTCTCTCGTCGACGGGCAGGTCTCGGCGATCGAGGACTCCTCTATTTACGATTGCGCGCGAACTGAATGAGCAGGGTGGAAACCAGAGTCATCAACCGATATTTGCCCGTTTCGATTCTGTTTGTTCTGCTCGCTGTATGAGATAGAAAACACAGTTACGCTGTTACTGAATCGCTATCGATCGCTATCACGGAACATGGGAGACCTCATTTTCTACTTTGTATACAGTTTCACTATGCCGGGAGCGTGATTGTTTCACCCGATATTGCGCCATCGACGGACTGCTTGAACATGAATCATCCCAGCTTCGGATTAATCGACGTACGGTTGAGATAAGCGTCCGATGGGGCGGGGATTGCTCGCCTGGTCTTTTACCGGGTGGTTGAGGCTTTACGAATTAACAGGGAAAAACAGAATAATAATAATCCATGTGTTTGGAGGCGCTCTAATAACTAGTATGTCTCTAAAGTGCCCATATACATTCCGTGTGATAACTGATTATATGCACAACACAAAAAATGTACATATAAGATAAATAATAGCCTAACACAACCGTTAAATGAAATGAGATGGTATTCTATTTGATTTCTAGTGCCCTTCCAACACATGGCAATCAAAGACACTACACGAATTTATAGTTACTATGACTAAATAGAAATGCAAGGAGTATAAGGAATACAAGGTATGAGGAATACAAGAAACGGAATGGTCGCGCTATTCAAGACTGACAAAAATTTAGTGAAGTTTGTCTGGGGACACAGGATGGGGGTGGGGGTAAATGGATGAACTGGCATGTAGCTCAAGTTCTGTACTACCAACATGTTGAGATACAACATTATATGCTAAGAACTCTTACAAAATGCCTGATGTATTTCAAACTGGAAGAAAACACTTAACGATAGAATTCTGCCGATTATCCATAGATCCGCGAATATCGATCGCAGCCGCATGTGATACGTAATCGATTAGCAAGCATTATCAACTAACACCTGTCTATTATCATTCCATATCAAGCCCTTTAAGAGTAGTTACACTTAACGACAACATCTGTCGGTGTTGGCAGGTAAGTTAAGAGCCGTACCTTGCAAAGACCTCATCAATAAACTTAATTATATTTGCGATTTGGCGTTGCCGACAAGACCGGTTTCTTCAGAGCTACGCCAATATATTTAGTCAATTATTGTTTTGTGGTCAGATAATGTCGCATTAAGGAGGGAGGGGAAACAGCGAGCCTGAAAACAGCGAACCTAAAAACAGCGAGCCTAAAAACAGCGAGCCTGAAAACAGCGAGCCTGAAAACAGCGAACCTAAAAACAGCGAGCCTGAAAACAGCGAGCCTAAAAACAGCGAGCCTGAAAACAGCGAGCCTGAAAACAACGAGCCTAAAAACAGCGAGCCTGAAAACAGCGAGCCTGAAAACAGCGAGCCTAAAAACAGCGAGCCTAAAAACAGCGAGCCTAAAAACAGCGAGCCTAAAAACAGCGAGCCTGAAAACAGCGAGCCTGAAAACAGCGAGCCTGAAAACAACGAGCCTGAAAACAGCCAGCCTGAAAACAACGAGCCTGGAAACAACGAGCCTGAAAACAGCGAGCCTGAAAACAACGAGCCTAAAAACAGCGAGCCTGAAAACTATACTTGCCCAATCGTGTCACAGCAAACGACGATATTTGAGAAATCACGATTCACAAATCGCAATACATTCATTAATGCACATTGTCTATGTATGCAATATTGGCAATACAGGCAATACAACCTGCCTATCGCTTTCACGATCAAGTGCCTTAAAAGTAGCGCCATGTTAATACGGGTAGCAATGTGGTTCTTTAAATAGCTGGAGAGAAATGCACAGCAAAAACAAACGCCTCTGATGGGACAAAAAACAGCGCAATCGAAAAAGCGGCCTGGCGCCTCGAAAAACAGCCAGACAGTTATCAGACGACAAGAAAATATGTCAGTAAAGAGGGGTCGATTACCAAATATGTCGGTTCGTTAGCGTCTGCTTGTCAGAGACTCGCGTGAGCTGCGTTTTGAACTCGATTCGTATATTTAGCTTAAGGAATCTAATTATTATACTGGAATCCGGATCTATATTGTTGCCACCCAGAAAATGTAGCACTGCAATCAAATTACTGTGTATATCCTCAAATCGGAAGGTTAGTCGTGTTTCCACGCTACGAATATATGTTAATAAATAATGTTTCTCGAGAAGGTTCTTTTTACGTATGACCGTGACTCTTTTGTTTATCTTTTTATGGATCTTACTTTAATAAATACAACTATCATCCTCATCATAATGATTATTTATTTATTCTTTCCAATAAATTTTGGTAGTTTGATAACTTAAATATGAAAAGTCTTCAAAAAAATTTGCATTGTGCCTGTCAGTACAGTGGTGGATGTGTGCGAGCGTGCGCGCTTGTGCGTGCGCGTATGCGTGTGTTGGGTGCCTGTGCATAATAGCTAGGATAGTAAATACACTTTAGTCAAATATATTTCATTTAATAGTACAAACCACGCGTCTGTAGACTTACAATACACTTTTTATATCTATGTCGATCGGGGAACACTCGCCGATGGTCAATCACCAGATTTACCACCGTGGACAAAATATCATTTGGTGCGTATCGCAACGACCCAGGAAACCTACGTCTATTTTTAGACGCGTGAAATACCCCTCGTTCTATCGACATATCGTACGAACGGTGTATTCGACGTGTGCGACCCGGTAATTGGTAAGCCGTTGTATGCACCGGTGTACTGTGCAACGGTCCGTATATGTCCGGCGTAAATGGGTGAGATTAACGGTGTCGGATGCATGAAATCTTACTACCGTCCAACGCCGTAAATAACGCGATACCCCGCACGTCGCGAGACCGATATAGCGTTCCTCGCGCGGCATCATTACGCGCGTCTACGGTCGCGGTAATCCTACGATGGGAAATTCTGCATGAACGCGATTAGCGTTGCGGCGTGATTTGTCGTATATGGGCGTGAATAAAATTGTTACGGTGCGACCTGCCTTGATGGAAACGCGAAGGACATCCGTTCTCGCAATAGTTGCCTTTTCTGTTGCCTTCAAGATGATTCCAACGTGCAGAAAACCGCAAATTATTGACATTTTCTTCATGCTATTCATCCCGTGACCTCATTGTCGAGAACGCCCTTCAATAATTTTTAAGTTTCTACCTACCTCCTCACCTCCTCATCGGTTTTTTGTCATGTGATGCAATCACCGATTGTCACCGGTATAACACAGCTGGTGTTTTTTAGGTTGGATGACGATTGCTGTTACGCGTGGTAAAATAGTACATCCAACAAACCGCGGCCCACGGCCTACGGCCGAATATCTTTTCCTTATATACAGGGTTGGCCAGAAATACAGTTCAGTTGTGAACCTGAAACTTGGCGGTACGGTAAACAACTTCTCATCTGTAAACCAAATTCTTCGAACAAAACGTTGGGAGAGTCTTTCAGGTATCTTCTGTAAGTGTTCATGACGCCTCTCTGTTATTAGTCAGTTCTTAGACTTTGTATCCTTAAAAGGCTTTAGCACATGGTCATTTGGATCGTTCATGCATTTGTACGTCATGATACTCTGATGTGTAGCAAGGAGCACCGACACCGCCAGCACAACCACCACCGCCGCTACCACGACCAGCATTACAACCGCTACCACCACTACCGTTACGACCCCTTTAACCACTACCACACTACCGTCATTGCAACACCCACCTTCACCACCCCTACAACCACCGCTACCACCACAACCACCACCACACCCACCACCGCTACCACAACCACCACCGCTACCATCACAACCACCACCGCTACCACCACACCCACCACCGCTACCACCACAACCACCACCGCTACCACCACCGCCTACACCACACCCACCATCGCTACCACCACCGCTACCGCTACCACCACCACCACCACCACGCATACGCAAAGTTTTTTCTGCAGTTTTACGTCTTCAGTTTCCCTTTAGTGTAATTATGCGAAGCCCTCTATGAATACGTGGTGGTTGAATGATCCGAAATATTTTAAATTGCCCACCGAGCTGATATTACACGACAGGATTAGTGTGTTTAAGGGGCATTAAAACTTATCTAGCTCCACGAAAGTCAATTGGGGATAAAAACGCTGACTCCACAAACCAAATTGCATCCCTGTGAATAATTATTCCTCATAACAAAATAATCCAATCCTCACTTCAATCAATTCGCGCCTGATTTCATTAATCAGCCGCCACCGGTAACCAATTTAATTGAGCGCATTTATGGCGACATCAACGTGGTTTTGCTTCAATGAACTCCCACGTCAGTCATACAAGGTCGACGGCGGCGTTCAAAATAATAAACAGCGCCCGTTCGAAATCGCGTTTCCGGTTGTCGCTCCGCTCAATCCATCGGCGCATGCGGTAAACTGCGCCGCGCAATTCGCCGCCATTTTGTTCGTCACAATTGCTCATCACGCGCCGAAGACGTTCTCCGCGTCACAATCTCATTAGCTGTGTCACAGAACAAATAGGACTTTTCTGGCTAAACACTACCTCCGGTATCTAACTTTAATGAGGGTATTTAATACAGCATGGTTCATAAAATTGCGGAGAGCAGGGAAAACGGAACAAATCTTCACAGGGGTAAAACTCGCGACTTCAAAATGACTTCTCAAGCCACTGAGCTATAGAAGGACATCTGTCTCTATATAGCACCAGACCGATCATATTGCGGGCGTGAGTTCGAGCCGACAAATATTTTTTTCGTTTTTCTTCGTCTGACGTTGACAAAGACAGCAAGTTATAGATGCAGGCTGACTATATATCACCATGTTTAACTGTTCACCAGTAACGTTTGTTATTTCTACAAATAATGTCAATATATCGAAACTGAGAAAGACACAGTGTTTACGAACCTCAAGACACAGTGTTTACAAACTTTAAGACACAGTGTTTACGAACCTTAAGACACAGTGTTTACGAACCTAAAGACACAGTGTTTACGTACCTTAAGACACAGTGTTTACGAACTTTAAGACACAGTGTTTACGAAACTTAAGACACAGTGTTTACGAACCTTAAGACACAGTGTTTACGAACTTTAAGACACAGTGTTTACGAACCTTAAGACACAGTGTTTACGAACCTAAAGACACAGTGTTTACGAACCTTAAGACACAGTGTTTACGAACCTTAAGACACAGTGTTTACGAACCTTAAGACACAGTGTTTACGAACCTAAAGACACAGTGTTTACGAACCTTAAGACCCAGTGTTTCCGAACCTTAAGACCCAGTGTTTCCGAACCTTAAGACCCAGTGTTTCCGAACCTTAAGACCCAGTGTTTACGAATCTGAGGCACCAACCGCCCCGCCATCCTCAGTTACGAGCTATAACTATAAAAACTGTGGGAGCAGTCAAACACTCGGCATTCGTAAACCTAACCGAAGCTTATATTCAAAGTGGACTCGAAACAATAAAGTACAGTGGTATCATCAAAAACTGTCAACTAATGCAACTTACATGCTGAGGAAAAAACTCATATTTCCCGTAATAATTATTCCGTCAACCTGTGTAGATAGATTCTCGCATTCAACGAAAGGCGCTGCGGGCATTCTTCGCGATTTTGAGAGACTCTGTTTGATAAACCAATCGTTGACGAATCTCCTTGGTACATGCACGTTTGGAGAGGTTGCCATTGTAATAAACCAAATACGCATTTCGCACAGAGATTTTTCAAAAGTCGGGCATGTGGTACGAGTGGCGGGTTTATTAGTTATTAAAAATATTTTGGCAGATATCTTCAGATTCTAATGTGTGCGTGCGTGCGTACCTGGTATTACGGGTAACAAGATCGACGCTGTTCCAAAATCATGCGATTTGCTCGGCCATGTAACCACCAATCAAAAAACAGATTTATATCACAGCCAATGGCATGCTGTAAGATTTATTGTCGTCAGCTCACACCACCGTGTAAACAATAAAGCGCGCCAGCTTAACTTTTCGCGTTACATGACGTAAATGATACACGATCACATTCGGCCATATTTATTCAGATTCTTCTGACGGCTCACGACGCCCCACGAATTGTTCACATATACGTGCATTTTGCAAAACTCAATTTCGTGCTCCGTAATATTAGACGTGATATTACTCTACACCACGAGGGAAATTATGCCCATCGAAATATATTAGATCCTTTTTTTCTCAGCGTTCCGACTGTAAACCGTGTAAAAAGCGGCCATCTATTTGTCCTATATCTCAAAAGAAAACGATTCACTATCAGCAAGATTCCTTTATCGAGGGAGGTCTAACTATCTACGGGTGCTACTATCTACAGGTGCTACTGTCCACAGGTGCTATTATTTACAGGTGTTGCAAATTACAGGTGCTACTGTATTCTTACCGTATATACTCACTTACAAGACGACCTTTTTTCAGCAAAAACTTAGATTCAAAGTGGGGGTCGTCTTCTAAGTGCGACTATAATTATTTCAAACCACATCGTCGTCCGCAGGCGCCAGGTAGCGTTTCGCATGATAGATAGGTCTGCGTATAACATAGCGGTTTGATAGCCTGTGTTGTTTTTACTGTATATACAGTCCAAGATCGTCTATTGCGCCCTTTTGATGTTCTATGTTTGTGTTATTGAGTTTATTCTTGAAAAATTGTTTTCTTTTTTCATTTTTATTTACTAACGACAAAGACGACAGCGCGTGGGACAGTCTCAATTAGATTTATTTTCATTTCCAGTACTGTATTATGAATAAAAGTTCGCCTCGTCTTATAAACGGGTCGACGCTAATCTTGACTTTTGTGTTTCTAAAGTAAGGGGGTCGTCTTATAAGTGAGTATATACGGTACACTGGCATGTCTCAACACGCCCTATAAACAAAACTTATATAGACAACCAAAACTTCTACAAAAATTCTTACACATTTTATATACACATGTATAATTATTTCCTCCGTATTGTATGTAATTACTATACGGCTTAGATTACGCAGTTTGCTGGGCTCTTTTAGAAAGTTAGTTTGATGCTAAGACGCGTCAATAAGCGGTAGAGAAATACCGGGGTGAAAACGCGTCTGGAAAGAGAGTTGAACTTCGTCTACAAACGACTACAGAAGGGCTACAAATGTCACAAGGTGCTTTAAGTCTGTGAAAGTCGATGATCATAAATTAAGATAAAAACAGCGGGGAGGTAAGCGCCATAAAGACCGACCAAAGACCATTTGAAATACGTCCACATCACAGGGAAGAAGCCCTTAACGTAAAAGTAAAGTAAAAAAGTAAATTAGGCATTTATATCCCGCACTCTAAAGCCGTTCGCGCAGCTTGTCAAATGACGGTTTGCGAGAACTCACAGGGAAGTTGGCAGCTCTATTACCGGCGGCGGGAGGACACCCCCAAATTTCAGCACACTCAAGGCATATCTAGAGGCCCGAAGTCCTTTAGTAAACTATGATTTGACGTCTTTTTTTGCTGAATGAAATGCATAAAAATAAAGAAATCAACGCTAAATCGCCGGAACGTTACATTCTACGAGCAAGTAGTGGGTCGTGCAAGTGTCTGGATATGTTAGAAATACAGGCCGATACGATGATTTCGCTGACATCACACTAACGACATCGCTATAGCGCTGGCTTGTTTTCACGGAATTCCGCGATGGAGATCACATTATCTGAATTTAGTTGCTCCCTCGCGGATTTCAGGCAGAAATTATATACTGCCACGCGACTGGCAGGCGAGATCAGAATATCGAGTGGTCATTTTATTACCATCTTCCTTTTCCCAACGGGAATTTATTTAGTTTGTCCCGGGAATATACAGCCAGCGGTTGACAGGTCGCCGCGATCTGGAGTAAACGTTATTTCGGCACCGGATATTGCAAACAGAAAAAGATGAGGGTTGTCGCGTTAGCAGACATCGTATAATACGAATAGTTAAGGGAGCACCTAAAGAGCGCACATGGACGAGGCTTTTGATAAAGAAGCCAACCTTCTGTGACGATTGTATGCGAATGATGCTATTTTTGAAGTTGTTTTTCGTATGGATGTCGATTCCCCGCATAAAGGTCACGTGTTCTTGCTAACATTTCCCGATTATCACATAACACTGGCTTTACAAGCGACTATTTCGATTGCACAATGCGCACGCTAGGTCTTACTAAGTCTCGTTATCGGCAAAATTTTTCCCATGTTACGATATTTTACGCGATAACTGTTCGAATATCTTGCTTGTTCAGGCACAGACTTCGATATCGCCGCTTTGCTGGTTCCATCTCGATGTCAACAATGAAATCGTTCATCTTTCCTTGGGTGACATAATTAGCCATGCAGTATATGGTACATACGCGTATAAAATTATAGTTTCAATAGAGATATAAAATATAATATCTCCCCGGCTCACGAATCCCCCGTCGGGTGGCGCTCGGCCGTTTCTGTAGCTACCAGCCTGACAACGCGATACAGGCTAGGACATAGTGAGGTGTGTCTGTTTACCCTTCTCGGCGATTTCTCGACTCATTTTACCTTTATCAGGAGCTATGACTGACTGCCTTGAGTGGTTGATGGTTGTCTATAATCGGTCACCCATCCACGTCCTCGTCGGGCTCCTTTTAGTTGTACCATCTTTCCGAACTAAAACACCAAGCCAACGCGTGCAATTCCCAACGCATTAAATCAAATACACGCAACCTTACTTTCCCGTCGCCGATACAAGCGCGGAAACGGTTCCATCTGAGAGAGAGAGAAAGGTCGAGAAAGCTAACGTGTTGTGAAATCCGCCAGAATTCGTCCAATTTGTACATTATCTACCCGACATTCTTCAGCAGCCGCGCTCAGAGAGCTCGAGTGGAAGCGAATTATATATCGCCGAGGAAAATAACGTGGGACTCGCGCTAGCCCTAAACCAATACAATTACCAACAGAGACCGTCGGAATAGACCGTAGTCGCATCCAATTAACGACAAGTTATTGAATTGCTCTTCGTGTTGACTGCTATTGATTTGGGTAGAAATAAAGCTAAATGATTTATGTCGAGTAAACGAATGCTGCGCGGTGACGACTTTATGTATCGAGGCCAAGATATGGAGACAAAATTTACATAACACACTATGCATTAACATAACACACTATGTATTAACATAACACACTGTGTATTTACATAACACACTATGTATTTACATAACACACTGTGTATTTACATAACACACTGTGTATTTACATAACACACTGTGTATTTACATAACACACTATGTATTTACATAACACACTATGTATTTACATGACACACTGTGTATTTACATAACACATTGTGTATTTACATAACACACTATGTATTTACATAACACACTATGTATTTACATAACACACTATGTATTTACATAACACACTATGTTCACCGTTGGTACAGCTACATGGCTCGTGACTGAAGTAACTCAAAAAACACGCGATCTTCTCGGCCATGTCATCACCGATCAAAAAAACAAATTAATATTACAGCCAATCGCATGCCGTAATTCGTCGTTGTCTGCTGACTCCCTCCCATGCAAGTTGCCATTATGACCGAAATTCTCTATTATTTTCTTCCTTCGCGTTAAACCATTTTCCATGGTTCCTTTTTTTTCATTGTCCTCTATGCCTCTTTGTCTCCTTCCTCTTTCTTCAGAACTGACTTATTTTTCCTTCCCTTTGTATCTTTCTTGATATCCCCACGTCCACGCAACTCTGTTCCTACCATCTTCATTCCAACCTCTTCTGTTGTTCTCCAATTGAATAGTTATCCCTGACCAACCTAGTTTCCATTTTCAATCGAAATTTCAAACATTACCTAAATACGGCGCTTTCCTCAAATACTTCCATAGGTAAATCTAGATCGACACATCACGTGGTTAAACCGAACGCTTCATCGCGATTTTTTCGTCCAAATTGGCTGAATCTCCTGTCTTTTCGGTCTCAAGTCGAGCCGGACTGAGTGTTGCCGCGCGACGGTAGTAAAACAGATTATGGCGGATTATCCCCAGCCCCGAATGACACGATCGGCGCCACTCCATAGATGACTTCATTACGGTTGATGTCTCGATTCCGTGAACGTTGACGGGTAGATTGAGCCCCGTTGCGTCATCGCGAATTTCTCCAGAGAAAAAACACTCTCTCTCGGCGATCGGCGCTTATTAAAATGAAACTTTACCCGGCTTTTAATGCATTAGCGAGAGGGTGACGTAATGGTTCGATCGTTCGAACAGATCGTTAACAGCCAGACGACTCTGGACCAAATACACGAGAGGGTGTGGCCAGATCACCGGCGTGGTGCTCTACCAACTGACGTACCAATGCAGATTCGCTCATGCGCATTTACTTGGGTATTTAAAACCGTTTTGAGAACACACCGATATGAAATTTTTGTCTCTATATCATGCCAGCGGTATGTATATATGTACGTATTTATAGGCTGATTACCGAAGTAATCGTTGTGATAGGCCATCCTGGGCCTTTTACAATGCTAGCCTATTAATGTGGTTAACACGACAATCTGATTAGCCTCACTTATGTGGGGTGGGGGAAAACATCTAGTACGAAAAACCCACCGAGTCTGGGCGGACAATTGACCTTTTACCATTCACGCCGCAGGTTCCAATGTCTACATATGAACTACATATGTCGCACACTCCGCTAAATCTATGATAGGTTCATGTTTATTCACAATGAGATGACGACATAGCGGGGAGGTAAGGGACATAGAGAGCACATACAAAGCATCTTAAGCACAGCAAACGTCAGAGGGAAAAAGCCCTAACAGAACCACACTGCAAGGGCTACCCAGACTCCAATGGGCAATGGGGTTTAAGGCGTTTTCAGCCCGAATAACGCCACAGTTAGTATACTGGTCAGAGCAGGATTTGAACTAGGGACCCCTGGATTCAAAGTCAAACGTTTTAACCACTACGCCAGCTGCCCCCTCATGCCAGCGGTAACACATATCTCTGATAAAAGCAAGAACGATTCAGTTGTGTTTGAAATATCAACGTAACTTTCGGGACCGACCTGAGCGAGGAGTTTCTGCGCATTTGCTGTTTGTTAGTGGGCGAAAATTTCAGTCGCAGTTACAATATTACCCCATTCTGCCCATTCTACCGCTCGAAAATTTCACAATTAGCCATTTACTTTAACACAAATCACTCTCATTTAACACAAATCAGTTTCATTTATCACAAATCCCTCTCATTTGTCACACATCCCTCTCATATATCACAAATCACTCTCGTTTATCACAAATCACTCTCATTTATCACAAATCATTCTCATTTATCGCAAATCACTCTCGTTTATCACAAATCCCTCTCATTTGTCACACATCCCTCTCATATATCACAAATCACTCTCGTTTATCACAAATCACCCTTATTTATCACAAATCACTCTCATTTATCACAAATCACTCTCGTTTATCACAAATCCCTCTCATTTGTCACACATCCCTCTCATATATCACAAATCACTCTCATTTATCTCAAATCACTCTCATATATCACAAATCAGTCTCGTTTATCACAAATCACTCTCATTTATCACAAATCAGTCTCATATATCACAAATAACTCTCATTTATCACAAATCACTCTCATTTATCACAAATCAGTCTCATATATCACATATAACTCTCATTTATCACAAATCACTCTCATTTATCACAAATCCCTCTCATATATCACAAATCACTCTCATATATCACAATTCACTCTCCTATATCACAAATCACTCTCATTTATCACAAATCACTCTCATTCGTCAAACCCGAAGATATCCGACTTATTTCCTGGGGTATTGTTTAAGCGGCGTTGTAGTTACTCTCTAATCCTACTGTCAATAGGGGTAGCCAATGTGGTTCTCTGATGTCCCAGTAGAGGTATAATTTTTAGTCTCTACATTTCTTTCTCTCATCCTAGTCACCGCAGCGATGGCGCTCGGCCGGTGAAACCGGCTCTTGTCCGACTTGTTCAGAAAACGCAATTTTTGCGATATTCCAAGTGCTTCGTAACATAAACACACGGTCGCCGATGTTCAACACGTATCTCAAATCTCATCGCAGTAGTCATTAATCCCCAATATTGAAAACTTGGGCGATTCACTGCCCTGCATCACTCGCTCGTGTTCGTCTAGTCGCAAAAGAAGCGAAATTAATTAAGGATACGCGATGGATTGATCGCTTAGACGATGATGGCATTTTGGGCCGCACCTCGTTGGGACATGATATGGCATTAATTTTATTGCGTCATGCTACGTCGGCAGAAACAGCGAGGGTGATTATCATCGAGGATTGATCGTTGACCCGCGATAACTAATTACGCAAGCGGATTTTATCGACAGTCATTTATTCAAGCGACATTAAATTTATAAGCTTTTGGTTAAATGAACGTAATTCTGCCGCGTTTAATGAACTCGAACGAACTATAGCTTGTCGTAAACACCCGGTCTTTTGATTGACACGATTTTTGAATTCGACTTCTGAGTACTATAGACCCAGATGATCTCCGAATTTCTATAGATCTTTTTCATGCCGTCAGCATCGTAATTCGACATAATACATGAATCGTGGTAGGCGTATAACACATCGGTGGACGTGTTGGTCTCATCAATGATAAACGTAAGAATTCTGGGGCGACACGTCTTTATACAGACGCGACAGCTTTATTGATCACATCGCAGAAAAACCATGCTCCAATCGAGTGGCAATGATAAAATTACAATGTTAGTTTATAAAACCTGGCCATACAATTTGTTTTTGATACTACTTCCGGTACACCACTACGATATTGCTTGAGCCAGACGCTGAGCAAGCTAGTTTTCCTTGTTTTTGGAATTATATTCAACTCGTGTCCTGCGAGTGATGACAATATACGCTGACGCGATGCGTCCCCCCGGCCCCAGTCTGGTCGTCTGCATCTATCTTTATTAATATGATTGATCGGCCAGTATGCTTCACTGACCCCAATCCCATAAAGCACGGTTCTGCTACCCGAATCTGCCCGGCTTCGCGTTATTTCCTCAAAAACCCGAGAATGCCATTGGCGGGGGTGGAACAATAACAAACCGTAAACCTCTGTATATTTAATCTGTAAAAGAAGTGAAGTTGACGAATATCGCCGCGAAATATATGCCTTGAGACAGTTGATTGAATTTTGGAAGAAATTGTGGGCAGTAATAGAACATCAAGTAGTCGACATGATATGGCACGATGTCGATGTTGAATATCGGTTCCCGGTATTGTCGTAACCTATTTTATATTTAGGCGGTGTGTTATGGCGTACATTCGAAGGCAGTTAAGGGGGCGGTGTGGTTAGATCGTTGGACTTGAATTCAAAAGACCCTAAAGACCTAGATTCCCGCACCGGCCAGTATAGAGTACTCAAGTCTGACGTCAGTTGTCATAACAACGTGTTCTCAACAATGAACCAATATGGCGTCAATGCATACGAAAAGATTTAGCGTGCTTCTTAGCAGCGTCCATCGTTCTTTTAGTTTACATAAGATATCATTTGACATAGAGTATAAACGTTTAGGCCTTATGCTTTTATACTTAGCGATATGGAGGAACATCTTAGTGGGGGAGCGTTTTTGTAGGGGACGTTTAGGTTAGGGGATGTTTTGACTTGCTTCGTCAAAGTATGGGCTAAAGGAACGTGGTATCACGTGCGGCTACCGTTGAAAAACGACTTCCTAACTTGACGACAACACCTTCGTGGTAATAAAAAGACTCTATTTGTCCCGATTGGAAGTGATTTTCACCACTTTGAATAGATTTCTCGTTGGCGAAGAATTACATGAGCCATCTTGACTATTTTGCAAACACGTTGTTATGACAACGTGCCGTCACCACTTGAGTACTCTATACAGTCGACAGACTGGTGGCCGTCCTTCGTAACTTTGTTCGGGTCCATACCTTGACTCAAGGCAAACCGGGTCGCAACCACATCATGAAAAATACGGCCATCCGATTTTGGCGACGAGTATAATTCCGTTTTTGCCTTGCCAATATTTCAATAAACATCGTCAAGTATTCTTTAGGACGTATTATTGTGACATATGTATAAATTTTTGAGATATTTAACAGTGTAGTGAGGGTATTAGCTACAGAAATTGTAGCAATTTTGTCGCGCAATAATGAAGCATTTCATCCCTAAGCTGTCAAAGCTGTCAAATTGATTTGGCTATGCAACATATGCAACCGATGATACTCTACACCATCCAAAAATACAACAACAGTTTGCTTACAAACATATTGGGAGATATGGTATGGTTATGGAATAAAAGAAAAAGAAAAAAATCGCTACCAGGAGGTTACGATGAATCCCAAAAAATCTACTAATAAACAAAATAAAACAAAATTTTGTTATCGGCCCGAACTCAATTGAATCCGTCTTGTATTCCGACAATGGAGGCAAAAAAGTCCAATATATTAGATTACTGCCTCGTCATTCGCTTGGCGGCTTTGAATGTGGTTAACTTTCAAACTTATGCACTTTTCAGGTCCAAACTCGGCGAAGAAAAGCCAAGGACGACAGACCTACAGTCGCTTCCAGACATTAGAACTCGAAAAAGAATTCCAGTACAACAATTACCTGAACCGGAAACGGCGAATCGAGGTCGCCCATTCGTTGTGTCTCACGGAAAGGCAGATCAAAATCTGGTTTCAGAATCGGCGCATGAAACTCAAGAAGGAAAAACAAGCCATTAAGGAACTTAACGACGACATCCCCGTAAAACGAGAAATCTACGATAGCGAAGAAAAAGTCATGCTCTCGCTCGATTAGTCGTTTATCTATTAAGTTTGTGTTTTATATTTATATGTCTCTGTGTAAAATCGCATGCGCTTTGCTCTATAAAAATATAAAATCAACCGTTACACAATAATATACATACAGTGTCGACAATAATCGTAGACACTGAAATTAGCTTTACTTTGTGTAGTCTTATGATAATCGAGGTGAGATTTTTTAAATACTACGTTCAAAAGAAGTTACGGGCAGCCCTAAAATTAACAAAATGGCGCTGTAGCTATAAGAGGTTTAGGCGGATTAGTGGTAAGATTGTTTTGTTTAGATTGCCCAAGACCTAGTATCGTTCGCCGATTTGGCTCGGCCGACCTCTGCCGTTTTATACACAAATTGCCTTTACCTCGTCTGCCGATTGGATTAAAAATTACGTCACTGAGATTTACTGCTACAAAGTTATATTTAATAGATTCAAGTGGTATCTCAGAATATTTTCATTCGACATTGAACATTTATTCATTTTTGATAATTTGTGGCCTAGTGGTTAGATGCGAAAATACAAAGGTAACACCTTGTTGACTAATTTTATATAGCTGAAGAGAAATGCACAGGAAAAAACCTATACCCCTGATGGGATACGGGTATAGGTTTTTCCCGTGCATTTCTCTCCAGCTATTTCTAGAACCACATTGGTTATCCTAATTACCAACACATACCTGTATATAGTTTAGTCAACAAGGTGTTACCTTTGTATTTTCGTATTTACGACATGGCTAACACGGCGACCCACACCTCTATGTAGTCGTTAGATGGGTGGACTTGAATTCTTGAAGATTCAATTCCATTTTGGCTTCAGTTACTATTCGACTCTCGCTTTTTCAGCGAATAGCGCCCTACACCTACCTCTTACGACTTAATCAGTAATGCATAAATGCAGGCCCGTTATATCCGCTAAAATCGCTGCGCGTTTGAGTGGTAATTGCCCTGACGCTTTTTCGTATGGCGGGCTTATTCTTCCGCAATCTGGTCGTATAGCTATTCATAGTTATCACAAAGAATATATTTCGCCGATCGCCTAACATCATGTGGTCAGTCTATTGACATTCTGAACCCCTACCGCGAATGGACGACTGTCAACTGCGTCGCATTAATACAATTCCTCAATCACAACAACTGAGGCATATTTGCTCAATGTTTAATATCGGAGGTAAACAGTAAAGAAACTAGCTTTTATCTTTAAAAGACTAGATAGTATTATATTTACACTATATATATATTTTTAAACGACTATATATAGGATTATAGATACACTATACACACGTACGTATATATGTAGATACCTTTCAGTGTTTAAACATTTGGCGAAGGTAAATATCAGTAAGCACACAGCGCTATTCGCCCCTTTCTATAAAGCCACGTGACCGTCCTCCACTGATCGACACCACATTGCCGCACCTCCGGCCCAATTTACACGATTCCATCTTTTCCACATCGCGTGGCGGATCTTTCGAGTCTTTGTCCATTGGCTACGATTTATTTGCGGTCAGCTAAATCGAGGTCACGTGTTACTAGCCTCGCGAATCCGTCGTCCGTTCCGGAATAGCTAATTCCATGACTAATTTGCGATCGTATAAATTTCAATTTCAAGTCACCCCCGAATTCGCCCGGATCTTACGGCCATATATCGACGTAATTATACGCGAATTAACTGTAATATACACCGGATAGTTAATTATTCCGTAATGCGGACAGTTCATTAGAAGCGGGGTTGATACGATTGGCAAATTTACGCAATCCACGTCATCGATTAAATGCTGACACGAATCGTAAATTCCCAACGAAACAATAGCTGAATCGTCAGCCAGAATTTATCGACATTATTTATTTAGTTAGTTTTGAGCTATGGTGCTGGAGACAGATGCTGCGAATTCAATGGACAGAAAAAACTAACAAACATCTCAGTCATTCATGAAGTAGAGCCCAAACTAACTCTTGAAGCAATGATTCTAAAGCAAAAAATCTCTTATTTTGGACACATTATGAAGGCAAATGAAAGTTTAGAGAAATCAGTAATGTTAGGACTGAGCAGCGAACAACGAAAGCGAGGAGGTAGACCAGCAACGCGTTGGGTGGATGACATCACAGCTGCGACTCAGCGCACACTGGGCGAACTGAAGCAAGCCGTGAGGGACCGTGACCAGTGGAAGACTGACATCACGAATATCACCAGAAGTCGGCATCGACTTGACGGCACAAGATGACAAGATGATTAATTTTTACGTTTTTAGCGGTGCTATCAGCGACTAAGGCAGATAATACCTTTAATTGAAAATTAAATTGAGAATTGAAAAGGGAGGCGATGACGTCATATATCCTGCACGAAAGAAACGTATTCCTATGTTAAATATGTAAGATAAACCGTCACATAACCAGAAATCTATTTCCGTTATATGCCAAGCGTTATTGGATTAAATATTATTTTTTATAGGTATGATTTAAAGGTTACGTCTGTTTTTATCCTTTTATTGCATTTGTGAATTATGATTGAGAGCATCGATGGTTGCAGTCAATTGTGGCGCCATTTTTCATTTCACCGCATGATTATCAGCATGTCACGGATTTAGCTACGTGTGTCGCGTAGGTGGGGTGTCTCGATATCTACGGCGTGGATGAACAACCGCCAACGCAGACTCGGTGAAGTTGTCAGTAAGATATAAAAGTAGAAATGAAGATAACAATAATTTGTCCATAAGTCCTCGAAGATTTTCTTATCAGATATCGCGTATTCAGTTTATGGACGGTAGTGGGAATTCGTTTGTATTCAAATAACCACAATTTACTGTATCTCAGGGAAACGACTTTGGAACCGCTGACCGTCACGTTTTAAAACAGTCCCTGTTTAATATCGTTAGATAATTATCAAATACTATGCGTACATACATCCATACCCCATGACGGTTCCATGAAATTGACTAGGCACCCGGCTGTATATACCCAATGTTGTCGCGCTATTATTGTACTCGACGCTGTTTTTATAATTATGTTGATACATTCCTCAAATAAAAAACGAGAATCATTTACGGTACGTTACGATTACTGTACATAATGTTGTATACCGTATTGTGTATGGATTTTAATGTTTAAGTAAGACACGCGTACAAAATGACTGTACACGCATCCTTTTCTCATCAAACGACTGTTAGTCGAACGAGAGCAAAAAATATTACTACGCTGTTTCAACTTTATACTGTTTACGTCACAACATTGCTATCGGATATATTTAATTTATACACCGATGATTTTTTTTTCAAAAATAATACCTATGTGTGTTGCTGACGCGACAATGACTCACGAAATGCGAATTACATTATTATTTTCTATGGTTTAATGCTCACCAAAACTTCTGCTTGTGTGGTTCTGTTGGGATGACACCTACGCGGTAATCTAATGTTAATATTTTCTATAGAAAATAGGAAATATACGGGTTTATGTTGTACGAATCGTATTTTACAAAGTGGTAGACGCCCAATTTATTGTATTACAAAAACGAAAATTCTCTTAGGTTTCGATTCACGCGAGCCTCCAAAACTCGCACGAACAATGAAACATCGAAGCCGCTAAAGGTCAATTCAGTATTGGCAGAAGAGATCCAATTTGGTAAACGCGTGAATCCCATTCCTGGAGTGCAGTGCAATTCAATAATGATTATAACTATTTTTATCGTCCGTTTGTTTTGTGGTTGCGTATGGTGTAGGCGGTTTCTTAAATTCATGACATTGGTGAGCGGGGTCATGAGAAGACTGCGTTCTTCCGTTCACTCAATGTCGCGTGTGGACGTCTTGAACGTCGCCATGTTCTTCAATCATGCTCGCACTTAGAGACCGTTGTTGCGGGCGTTCATGTGGCTGGTGCATTTATCATTGATAAGGTAGACCATTTCCTCCATTTGGCTTCCGAGTATTGCATATTGTCAGTCCTTAACTCGTGCTAATTAAAAAATTTCAGGTAAAGCAATGCATTTAAATTCTAATGCAGAGAATTGTTAATTTCTTTTTTCGGAATCTGTTGATGTCATAGTTTGTTTATTGGATCTTTGACACCATGAATATATTTTAGATGCCCTCCACAGGGTCGTTTAATACGGATATAACCACAGTATATCTACACGCTTTACACAAGACTAGCGTAACCCGACCACCAGTAGCCAACTCAACCAGGAACCAGACTCGTTTTCATACCGAGTATTCGCTTTCGACTTTTGACTCGTTAACCCTTAGCACTCTGTTGTCAAAGAATTATATTGCTATAGTAATGTAATGTATATGTATGTCAGTGTGGTAAGGGTTAAGGTCGTCGTATACATCGCCGTCGTATACATCGCGGATCCGTTACGCGAGCGCGCGGTACCTGTGGTGAATAGCTTGTGTATATTCTATACAAGGCAATTTATCAATTGATAATCCCTAGTCGATATCCGAGGAATGACGCATATTTTATAGATTTATGGCTTTACAAACGCCCACTACATTCAACTGCGACATCGTCAATTCGTCGCCAATTTGTACGGCCATTTCGATGCAACACCTTCGTTTTACACAATGAGCGTTTTGTTACATTGATACAATTCGAATCAGGTTGAAACAGTGGATGGGATGATTTTATATACAGTAATCATAATTATATAAGTTTAAGTGTTAATTCTGTATGCGATGTCCTCTAGGCTTTGTGGAACACGCTGTTCGGACAGACACAGATATAAAACTAGAACACGCCTGGCAGCTATACAACATAAAAATATGTGTTACTACAACCGCGGCAATAACGCTGACTCATCATAAAATGCGTACATGTGTACTCTTCATCTGTCCACGTCACATATTGCGTGCACGATGCAGATTTTAGCATTTTTTTAGAACTGTTATAATATTACAAAAATCGAGGATCGGATGTTTTACCGGTCGACAAGTAAAACCTTATCATATCTTCAATGGCCAGTTTACAACCTGTCCCCCCAAAATATCTGAGCTTATCCGTCCCTAACTCATTGTAGGAAATCATCGCAGACCTACCAACACAACGACAAGCGATAACCTTTACAGTAAGGAACCTGACTTGGACGTTTTTTTAATTATACGTCAAGTGAAGTAACGTTAATAACTATATACCTCGAACAAAACAGTATGGTTTGCTCACATATGATATATGTATAAAATGTTCTGCGATAATAATAAAATACTGAGAATATCCCCGGTATTATTATTATTGCAGTCATTATTTATATATAATAACGCCCCTTTATTTTATGTTCACAAGAATCGTACGTCGGATGCCAAGAGTAAAACACATTGCGTTGAATTTTATAACCAATAAGTAGAAAGTTGACAGAAATATAGAGTATAGACAATAGACAGTCATGTATATAGCATGCCGTTTGTGTATTGTGTGTGTAACGATAATGCCTCATATTGTACTGTGCGAAATAATCGTGTGCGTATGTGTAAAAAATAATTATATTATACTAATGGTTGTATGCAGGGTATAGCATTGGATGTAATTCTCCCGCGATTGTGTAATTTTATTTAAACGTGTAACATCCTTTCTCGTTGTGCATTGTTATTTTCATCTCGTGAAGTTCCGCAGCCATCTTTCGCGAACCTCATTTTTGTTCTGAGAGGTATATAAAATGACATTGATTTATCAAACGTATATGGCGCTTCATTATTGCAGATATCTGCCAAAATCAACCAATAGAACATGTCGCTGTTCTCGGAACAATCAGTGTTATCGTCTGTCTGCAAATGTCGGGAAAAAACGAAAATAATTGCAATACCACCTACCACCGGTTGCAAAGGCCAAAATGGTTCTTCTCGACATTATTAAGCTGATTACCATCGAATTTATGTGTTAACCGTTGTAGCAGCATATAACTCGATATGCTTTTTTATTTTCGAAAAAACATCTAAAGTATACTTCACGCCAGTCATGGTATATACCACACATTCAAAATTATTATTCATACATGACATCGTGTATGTTATACATGCTTCATATATTTCACGCACTCCAAAGTTTACTACAGGCATGCCATTGTGTATATATATATGTATATGGTATCTATCACACATGCTCTAGTATACTTTATACACGCCGAAGTTTACTACATGCATGCCATGGTGTATATATATGTATATGGCATATATTTCCCATGCTCTAGTATACTTTATACACGCCAAAGTTTACTACATGCATGCCATGGTGTATATATATGCATATGGTATATATCACACATGCTCCAGTATACTTCATAAACGCCAAAGTTTACCACACGCATGCCATGGTGTATAGATATGCATATGGTATATATCACACATGCTCTAGTATACTTTATACACGCCAAAGAATTTACTACATCCATGCCATGGTATATATATATATATATATATATTATAGTCTAACACATGGTATAGTCTACTTCATAAATGCCACACACACTGCAAATACAGCACCCAAGCCATCGTAGCGCGGGTCGTTTATGCAGATCTTATCCATTTTGCTCCAATAACCACATATAGGACAGCCAGTATACGTCGGTCGACGTAAATTCATGTATGATGTGTAAATTTAGTAAGTGAACTTGTATTGTTACGAATGCCATAAAACGATCCATTGTGCTAATTCGCCTATTGTGAATGTTATGTTGTAACTACGTGCATGATACATATAGCTATAATACACGAGTTTCTTATTTATGGATGGCGTTCTGCTCTTGGCCTGATTGTTATTTAGATTAGGACTCTTCGAATTTAGATTATGCTGGCTCTTTGCGGCGATCATCTATGATAAGGGCATTGCAGATCTGGCTCAAATTTCATGCCCGAATCGTCGGAGAATTAGCCACGATTTTTCCCACGCCACATCCCAAATATCGCTCTCGTCTACAAGAGGTTCCATTTGGCTACTTTTATCTCAAAGAGCGTCTAAGTTTTAGGAAGAGAACCTTTTTTCCAGTGTTCTCTTTCATAGGATTCCGCTGATCACGACCTCCATATACTTTTCTGCATTCGCGAATTTCTCCCGCAATTCGTCAACCTCCAGAAAAAAAAACAGTGGCCGATCCCCTTAGCCGATCTGGCATGGCTGGCATCGACCACATGATTGAAGAAGCTCGCGAGTGTCAGAAGTCACAAAAAACATCAAGCATTCAAAAAAGCAACAGCTTTTAATGTGAATTCACCCAGCACTGCATTGACCGTTGATTCCCGTCATGAAATGAAATGAATGAAATGAAATTTATTTGGTTAAAGTGTACTTATTAGCAGAGCTGTCAAACACACTTAACACGAAACAATAGCCTAATGGTCTAAGACTATAGAGTAATTACTTAAATTATATGAAATTAACATCTAACAGTATACGGGTAATACAGATCAATGTTAGATACAACTATGCACATTTACAGTGAGCATGAAATGGATAACAATGCATCATGTATCAAACGCCATCACTGTCTTCACTAGCTGACTGATTTTAGCGATGACGTTACCGCCATAGCAACCGGTTTCACCATGTCCGCTTCTTCTAGTCTCGCAACAGCTGGCTCGATTAATAATATCATAGGTAATCGCGAAGAAAATGAATGGAATTCACGTAAATTTACGTTAAAGTTATGAGTATGCATTATATTGCTGAGGGGACAAACGGTTTTGTGATTAACGAGGTAAATAAGCACGGCATAAACTCGGCCAAAGGCCTCCACTAGCGTGGGATAAGCTACGTTCGTGATATCGGAGAATCTCTTCAACGTTTCCTGCGTTCGTCCACCGTTTGCCCGACCACTTCCTCGATTTATCATCACGCTGGCGCGTTGTATATGCATTTTTTATGACATAGTACACATTAATAGAGCGACTTTCGCAGGTCAAGGGAGGACACCAGTCTACCACGAGGTGCATAATCGAGTCGTTGTGTGTACATCTGCATAAATGAACTAACGTAAATAGACTGTGTGGTCTACATTTGAATACCGTAGTGGGACTCTCTAAATAAAATATGTATCTATAGGTATAGTCATATAATGCCCTAATAAGCCAGGTTTTACAGTCTTAGTGCAACTTTATGAATGGTAGTAAATGTCAGTGGCGCTTACACTATCGCCTTGATATACCATTGTTTTTTTTATAATGATCCACTCCATGATAAATCTTTATCAATATTCAAGCAGAAAAATCTTGCTCATCTCCTGTTGTGGGAGGAGCGGCAAAAATATTTGCTTCGTGCGGACTCGACTTAGCGATCTCTCGCAAGAACGGCCGCGTTTCAACCACAGAATCACTGGCGCCGATGATTTCGGAGCTGACCAGTTTCTTCAAGTGGATTCAAATGGAAAGGTAAATGACTCCCATTTTTCACCTGGCAGAATAACCTTTTATTCGATAGCCCGTGTGGATTTTTATCACAGTCAGTTATTGAGGCGTGGCGTTCAATTCATACATTAACTTCAATTAATGTAGCTTTAAAGTGTTTGTGTGGCGAGTTAGCCTCGGAAACCGTGCTATGTCTGATACGTGCCAAATGATACAAGAGCAATTCTGCATTCATATTTCACCTGGTAGAAGACCAGGTCGGTCATTTGATTTGCGTTCGCCTGTTATTGGAAACGAGTATTTTCCTTTGGACGGCAGGTGGGAAAGCATCCTCGGGCAGGCAGGTATGGCTGCACCGCGCAACTGGTGTATTAGTTGTATCGGTATTCTCCCTAGCATAACCACCTTAGATTGAAATGGGCTTGTGGTTGCCGACACCGTGAATATACCGCAGAAATTATAGTTTTTAGATGGCCGTGAATATACCAGGATGATATGAGATGATAATTAGGAGAGCCAATTTTGTTCTATAAATAGCTGGAGAGAAATGCACAGGAAAATCTTCATTGGGGAGTATAGGTTTTTCCTGTGCACTTCCCTCCAGCTATTTATAGAACCACATTGGCTATCCTGATTACCATGACATATATATGGGAACACCGCAAAAATCAGCCAATCAATTTATAATCCATCATCATGCTTGTTACATATATCTGTGTATATCGCTGGCTATAGTATACGGACTTTAAACATCAGTGGTTATAAAAAACGGTGTTAAATACCTAAATGCACAGGAATAATCTTGTCCCTGTAGCTAAGTTGGTAAAGCACCAGACCGGTTATCTGGGGGTCGTGGGTTCGTGATATGAGACAGTGAAATGCATGTATTATTCCACTATTGCGTTATACGAGTTCACTATCGCTGCGTGACTCTTCACCATAGTCCCGGAAAACATATCAGTAGTTTCCATTAGCGCTAACCGTTTATCACACGTAGAAACGGTAGTTCTGTGTGACAAAAACGCTTTCAACTTGTAGACTAAAGGAAGTACCGTCCATTGAACAGGAGGTAGTTCGTCGGCATCGCTTTAGCTTCTTCAAAATCAATGTAGCGTCACGTATGTAGTGCGTCGAATGTTCCGTATAGGGCTGAATGACCCTCGCAGTGGACAGGGTCAATAACAACAGTCAAAGTTCCGACTCGCGTTGTATGTCAGCCGGAATTTTGTTAAAAATTAAAAGAGTGTGCAGAACGTTGCCGATAAGAGTGTGTTGAACGTTGCAACGCTAATAAGAATGTGCGAAACGTTGCTGAAAAAAACTGCGGAACGTTGCTGATAACAGTGTGCTCAACGCTGCGTTACTCACGAGAGTATGCCGAATGTTGCTGACAACAGCGTGCTCAACGCTGCGTTGCTCACGAGAGTATGCCGAATGTTGCTGATAACCGTGTGCTCAACCCTGCGTTGCTCACGAGCGTATGCTGAACTTTGCTGAAAAGAGTATGCTGCACATCGCGGACGCTTTTGTTCGTCTTTTCCATCATCCCTGAAACAACACACCGAGATACCATGTAGTTCAGGTAATACTATAGGCCAGTATGGTTTACGAGTGAATCGTTTAACTGGCTGAGTGCGCTGCTTTATCGCTTCCGTCAGCTTCATTGCCCTTCAGAACGGAAGTGAAACCGCGTGTGCTTCTATTGGAGCGGTAAACCAGGGTAATTTCTCCTCACTTTAACAATAGGCATGGCAACAGCCGAGCGAGCGCAGAGACAACACGCTTAAATTGGTACTGCATTCGACTACATGTACCACGTATTCATTATTTCCTATAATTATGGCCTACGTATGTAAGCTATACATATATAAAATTGGTTTTAATACACCGAATTCCACGACGTATAAAGTAATAATGTAACTTTTCAGTTCGATGGGTCGATACTGGCCGCTGACATTCTTTTGAAACGTACAGGCGCTGACCCGAATACGAAACATCGAAAACGGTGCCAAACAATCCGGATATGTTTACCCGGGTAGAGCAGAGCTGATTTTTTTGGTATAATCTCACCTGTGTCACCCTTACGGTTAAAACGCTGCAGCGTGCAACGTGGAATAGTCAAACCGACTAGCTTTCCGCTTTCGACAACTGAACTATCACAAAATTTCTACAGCGTCTGATAGTCATATTCAATGATTGCCAAGCGCCGTAGCTACATCCCGACCATGTGATGATATCCCCGAGACAATCTTATGCCCCGCTGTTGGCTTATGTGGTTGGAACCACCGCGCTTGCTCGCCTGCCGCTTCCATTTAAATCGCATTCTGTATCGTCAGCCGTGTAATCGTTAGAAGCGCGGTTCATCGCTGCAGATGTTCAACTCCACGCAAATCAGGATTTCTTCAGCGCCTACTTCTAAATTAAGGATGGAGCAGTTACCGTAATGGTTTGATCATTCAAATTCAGTTCAGACGAATTCCAAACGATTTTTTGACTAATCTGTATCCTACCCGTCGCGTTTTTTTTTGGTAAAACGCGCCTTCAACTCCGCCAATACAGGACTGGATAGCGTTTCCTGTCGTCTCCGTGAGGGACTCTTTCCTTCAAAATAACTTCATATACTCTCTGGAGCTTACCCTCCCGCTGATAGTCTCGTCAATAATCAACGACCCCAAAATTAGTGGATTCTGGGATACATTTAGACTGTCTGTGGAAGTTTGGGAAGTATTGTCAGACCCGGTGGTTTTTAGATACTGTGTATTGTCAAAACAACGGCGTAATCCCTGCCGCTACGCTCGTCTACCCTGGTTAAACTAGGAAAATTTCGTATTTTAATACGCAGTACATGAAATCTGGTTATTTTAAGGGTCACTATAGCATGAGAAGACGATCCTGTTAATGCAACTAAAATTTATTACCAATTACGTATATAGCTTACCTTTCCCCGTTCCTTTACCTGGAGTTCGTACGACATTAGCGGAATATTTGTAAAAAAGAACAGTGATGGAATAATATTTACAATATGTCACAATCTAAACTCTAATGTCCACTACTCCCAAACACTGTCATTTTTGAGCATGCCATCGATAGACATACTGAGGTAACGAAACGCAATGCCAAATTAAACTGTCACAACTGTCAACAACATCAGTTGAATATAAACTCTCAGATCTGCGCTGTGCGTTGTGAATAAAATATAAAATATTGTTGAAATTTGGCGGTTTAAGGCTGCATAGTGATAAATTGAAAGAGGATACGGTTAATAAATCCGTTGTCATTGAGATAAATATTGTTCAAGCGATCGCGATTCGTGCTAATCCAGGTGTTTACATGTGCTGACATTTCTAACTACGAAAGACATTAAACTCCCGGTTGCCTCCTATTTCTAACGCTATTTTTATTAATTCCGTTGTCCAATTTTTCAGAAGGATAA
Organism: Epimenia babai; assembly: GCA_011762755.2. Lineage (NCBI taxonomy): Eukaryota > Metazoa > Mollusca > Solenogastres > Cavibelonia > Epimeniidae > Epimenia > Epimenia babai. The sequence continues at coordinate 28,205 of WURV02135536.1, forward strand.
AATTCGACGATGTTGGATTACCTCGCAAAGCTGGGCATTGCCTCTATACAGCTCGCCGATGATATACGACCGCTGTGTAATCGGACGCCCGGGCTTTTAATACGAGAGCCTTTGATCTTGACGCGGGCCATATTTCATGTTCGCGGCCTGACGTTAGTACATCTACAGTTCGCGGCGCCGTCATATTTTACGTCTGTTCTCCACGGGCCAAACGCGCTTGTATTATGCCGCAAAACGCATTGCGCACTCCCTATACAGCTATGCAGATTTCTCTCTAATTGAACGGCGATATAAGAACGGTATATTACTCCGCACGATTTGTTTTGCACGGAGAATTCAACGAATTCTTATGATTTGATGCCATCATCTACAGACTCTCAGCTTCGTTTCGGTCGATTAACGATATATGTTCTTGTTATAAACGCAATATATCAACGGAAACCTGCAATCGGTGGTCGTGCCTTTATGAAATGACGAGTCCAATTATTGCGACGGAGGGCGATAAATGTTATATCCGTGTGCGTGGGAAACAATAGGTTAATGCGTAACGCTACCGTGAATATGCTCGATACGCCGTTCTCCGTTTATGTAGCGACGTGTGATCACGTGGGGAAGACTGCGCCAATTTTCAAAAGTATTTTTGGTTGCGCGTTAAGAAAGTTATGGAGAGTATCGAGAAAATATGAAACGGCTAAAATAAACTACTATTTGATAAACGAGATTCTGATATTTTGATTTTCTTGATAGCAGACATAGGGGAAGCGAAAACATAGTGAATTGCGGAGCGTTGCAAACTTCAATCCTGTATGTATTGCAAACCGTCACCTGCCAGGATAAGAAATATTTAATTGAATTGAATTTATTTGATAATAGCCCATACCGTTATACGAATATTAACGCAGGAACATAATTACGGTATAAGCGCATGTACGGTAAAAATAAAACAGCGCACATGGCCACCAATATAATATGAGGACACAAAGTGCGCGTAAACCACAGCATATCGCGCTTTGGCCACCATAACGGATTCAGACGTGACCATAACTTTAGGTTATAAGCAAATTAAGTGGTAATACCTTTATGGCTCACTGCGGAGATATAGAAAATAAGATAAAATCAATAGTCTTCAGTGAGCTATAAAGATGTTACCACTTAATTTGCTTATATTTGAATTAACTCACACGGCTACCACAATGAGTTGTAATAACTTTAGGTTGGTTGCAGGGTCCCGAGTTTACGGCCACACGGTACGGAGGAGAACCAGTTTTCTGCGTGGCAAGACAGTAAATGGAGAATTTCGTTAACCACGGGAAGAAATGATAATTCGTACATTACATTCGTTCATAATTATGTCGCACAAAAAAAACAAATTTATTTTGCAAAGAAGGAATTAGAATGAATCAAGCCGTTATAATTTAGTATTTATTTTTATGAAAGTCGTAAATTCTGCGTGGAAATTTACAATCATACGATTTTTGAACTAGACCCATTACGAGTTAGAAAGTTCTAAGCAATCAAAATTGACAGACAAAAAAAAGGAAAAATAAATATATTTTACATTCAATATTGCATTCTGATTTGCAGATCTGCGGGACGTCGTGTGAATTGTATAGCAAAATATTAAAATAGAATGCGATGAATAACAAATACGAGAACATATTTTTTATGACTTTGTGGAAACGCCTTTGAGTAAATAAAACGCTGTGAAACTAATATAAAAAAAATGGGCGTGACCGACAATTATTACGATCGACGAAATAAAGGTAACACCTCATTGACTAAATTATTCAAGAATTACCGACAGCATTAATCTACAGGTATACTTCGTCAGGTGTCTATCATCTCAAAGACGTTCAAGGAGTCGATTATTTTTTCCATTTTGTGGAATAAATGAAAATATATATTTTTTGCCAAATCGATTATTCACCCTTGGATGTGCTAAATTAATATAAATCCCGCGTCAATCTTCGACAAGAAATATATATAAATAGTCAGGCAACGGTTTGTTGATAAAATCGGACTACAAATATTTGCTCATGTTCATCTCGTGAAATTTTGGGAATGCTGTTAACACCGTTCTTGTATGAAAAAAACAAAATGCCTTTCATTATTTTAAAAATCGTTAGTCGATAATAATAATAATTTCTTTTTGATTTAAATGTTGCCACTTTTCAGTCAATGAGACGTACTTTAGGTCTAATTATAAATCTTATTTATATGAGTTTCAGGCTATATGAATTTCTCGTTTTTTTTTTTTTAATTTATCATTTTAAAACGCGTTATTCAAATTAGATTCAATAAAAAATACATCCGGTACAGACACCGATAGTTTATAGAGAGATATTTTATATTGGTTCAGTGAACCGGATGTGATTCGCTATCGTAAAATAACCCGAAAGTAATATTGATAGTTATCCAGTAGAACTCCACGCGTATTTTAATGACGACTTAGGCGAGCGCGTTGTATTCTAAAGCGTCGAATTATGAAAGAGGTTAATTAGAATAAAATTGCAACGAAAAGTCTCACCTGCTGGTCTTATAACGAAACTAATAGAAGTTATTTTTATTTTCTATTTTGTGTTGGGGTTTGTAACGACTTGCCGTGTGATGTACTAAAATCTCTTAAATATCTAGAAATATCTCTATCACTTTTATACTAACGAACGCAGGCTAATTTTCATCCCGCGATATGGAGATTCGTAGCGGTGCAGGGGAAATAATCTTTTAAAATATAAATAATTTAGATTATCGCGATTGAAATCGTTACCTCCCTTCGTTTTACATTAAAGGGGGAGTGAGAGAGCAACTGCGTGATGGGCCGATAAAACAAATTATCGTTATTTAATATTTTATATTTCTATTATATTATATTCTCAAGGCTTTCTTTTAATAGATTTTGAGAATCGCATATTTCCACCAAAGTATAAGAGTTTGAATGTAACATGTTAATAGCCTTGGCATATAATTAATGATTTCGTTACACAGCTGAACAACTGGCAGGAAAATTCGTGACGATAATTTGATATGAGCCTTAAATACAGCAGTTCATCTATTCAACGATAAACGATTAAGTCGGTGGTGAAATAATGTCCGTAACGTGTCTGGCGAGCGAATGGGGGATGTACCCTGGTCGATTTCGCTGTTCGTGTGACGAACTCAAGACGAATGTCACGTATAATTCCCTTCTACAGCTTCTCTCTGTCACCGCTTCAATAATTCAAACCGGGATAAATCCGTTACTTGGCTAAGGGTCATAACTCTTAATACAAGGGGCCATAACTCGACGGATTAAAACGTCCACGAAGCGTGTTTATTGCGTCACAAAGACTCGAAATGCGCTTGTCGATTCACTGTTAATTCCGACCTAAGCCTGACTGTAGATTAGTATCGCTGAAATCGCGTGGAATTAGTGGACAGTAAATCCTAACGCCGTTTTCTGAGCGCTAATTACATCGTAAAAATTGTAATTACCGCCCCTATCTCATTGCGCCGGATAACGTCTGACTTATCCCCCTTATCTGTCGTGCCGCCGGGTTGAACTTGGGCTGTAAATAACTTGCAAAACCACAGTTGCATTTTCGTCTTTTCGCTAAAGAAAAATACAAAAAAACGTAATTTTTTCAGTAAATTAATATATCCATGAAAATTGTTAATTATCATTCTACCATCTTGAATTCTATATTTTTTTTTGTGACACCGTATCTTCAAATATCCTTAGATTCGTCTATTAAAATGTAGTCGAGACTATTTTCAGCAAAAAAGGGCAGTTATGCGGGTGAAAAATTAATGTGTCGTTCCTCTTACAGCAGTTTTTGCGTAATATAGCCGATGATATTTTTTTCTACAAATCGCGGACGAATTTAGCTTTTTCCCACTTTTACATCCCACCACATTTATAGCGTGATTTTCGTTCACGAACAATTAATTCATAAAAAAAATTAAATTTATAGAAAATACGTTTTACCATAATTATGTTGACTTTGCTGATTTCAAAAGCATTTATTATCACGATTATACTAGAGTGTATCCATTGTTCAAAATATTTGATAAACGCTTTTTTGCAAGAAGTATTTTTTGATAGCTACAATTTCAAATTTTTGAAAGCCATAGTTTCAGTGGTCTACAGTTATACACGTATTCTTGATTGCCTTATGATTAGCCAGTATAATTAATTTCAAATAAAAATTATAAACTGCATCAGAGGGTTAGGGTTGTTCTTACGTTTTTCTCCAGCTATTAAGCTATATAATCTACGCCCATTAACATCACGATGATATAGAAAACAGCTGGTATAATCTACTGACTATAAACATCCGTGGTTCTCTAAAACGGTCTTCAATACCTAAATGCACCGGATAGAGCTTGTTGCCTCTGTAGCTGAGTAGGAAGAGCATCGGACCGGTTATGTGGAGGTCGCGGGTTCGAGTGCTAGCTGTGTATTTTTTTCTATGCATCTCTCTCCAGTTATTCAAAGAACCGCTTTGGCTACCCCGTTAACATAATATCGAAAAAATGACCAATCTCTTTGTCTGAAGCAACATGCTGGCTTTGTGTCTTATTGCAACATAGCATGGCGGTGTCACGTTGCAGCGACATACGTTGAGTCACGTGTCACCGACGGTAAAAAAACTTTGAAACGTTGAAATTAGAGGAGTTGGTTGGCGAGAAAATTACTGTATCGTCGGTGTTTGCTGCAACGCATCGCGATTTTTCGCGTAAATTTTGCCGTGCCGTGCGCGGATTCAGACACGATCTGAAACAGGGGCCGCCACGGGAACCAGGCGTGCCCTCGTCTGTCGTCGTAAATCGCTTTTATCCCCGGTTGAGTGATAGCTTCTGTCCGCCGGAGACATCCACGGCGTAGATACAAAACAATATACGGTTATCCATGCAAATTAGACCAACGGTATCTCGCCAGTCGGAGAAAATTTTAGTCTCTACCGAGCGTGTTGTTGTGAATACAGAAGACGAGTGGTACTATCAAACGGACCTCGCGTCTGGAATCCATAATCGCTACCATTTAGTTTTATTGTGACTTCAACCGATCTGGGATTCAACAGGACGATCTCATTCCTGAACCAATCCCTAGATTATTATCGCCAAGGAGTGCCTCTCCCCAAAATCTGATCAATATCACGCTACCTCTCTGCAGAACTATGTGAAACACTTATACATTCTTTCATCACAAGCAAAATTGATAACTGTAACTCCCACTACGTCAATCTTCCATCGTACCGACTCTGCCAACTCCAGAAACTCCAGAACAGCACTGCCCGACATCTCAGTCTTACATGTCGTCGCTCTTATATTACTCCAGTTCCTTGCTCGCTCCAGTGGCTACCCGCATCATCTGGAATCTCTTTCACTATCCTTCTATTAACTTATAAATGCATCCACGACATTGCTCCTTCCTTCTTCTCTTCAGCCATCAGTATAAATTCATCTCTCCGCGATCGGACTCTTTTAACCCCATCTTTCCTTATACGAAACGCGTTAGTTCGGTGTCTGTGCTTTGTTCGTTGCTGCTTCTCGCCTTTTCAATGTTCTTCCAGTTAATATACGATAATTCAAAAGAACAGATCAATTTAAAAGTCAAGTGAAAACACACTTGTTTACCAAAGTTTACAACTTATAAATTATCAAGAATTACCGTTATCATCGTCTTTTCACTATAGTTTTGTGTTCTTGATCTAAAAATAACGCTGTATGCAATGATGTATACAACAATATTAAATACATTACATTTATTACAAATTGCGAAAATATCACAATTGTGTGATGACATATGTCCTTAACCGTGTTATAAGTGCAGCATTCTTAGTTATTAGTTTAGGAAGCTCTGTGTTTTGGTGCTTATTAATACATGTGGTATTTTGTGACGATGCTTACGCCATATCGATGTTTTTAAATAGTTTATTTATTGATGTAATGTGTTTTAGACAGCAATGCTATTAGTGCACTTTAAATACAATATATTTTCAGTTTCATCTCAAAACGACATCACTTTTCAAGGGTGTGTGTAAAAAAGTACAATAAAACTCGGAAAAGATCAACGACGGGAGATTTCCCTTAGTGAGGGATTGAATCAGACTGCGTATCTTTGAAGCCAAATTGAAAGAATACTTATAAAATTTATAAAATAGTAATGTACTATACACCGAACACCTCAATCTTTGCAAAAATGAAAACTCCGAAAAAAAACCCGTAAAATTCGCGAATTATCCTATTTGCCAATTTGCCATTTATTTTCCAGGCCATCATTGCTGGTTATAATTATCTCTGTGTATCGCTAAACAGTCGTTAATTACCGAAATATGTGGGAGAAAGTCGGCTTTTATAATTCAGATGGTTGAGCACCAGACCAATCATTTAGAGACCAGAGGCTCCGGCAAAGCATTATTCCAACGTCTTTGAAATTTGTTCGAAAATAGGTCACCTCAATGTGACGTTTTACGACGCGCAATTCAGGTCGTACAGGTAGGTATGTCGTACAGGTAGGTCTGTTACGTTATCTTCGTTAAAACATTAGCTTTCCTTTACGAAGTCGGTACGCGTTTTTATTCGTGATCAATACGGGAACAATTTTTAGATTCGTACAATATCAATATCTGTGTCACGTGAACCTGCCCATCGCACGTCACGAGGTATACCGGATACCCGTAAGATCGCTCCAATCATTGTCAGCTGATTATGTCGTATTTTTATATTTCGTATTCTTCCATTTCAGAGCAAGCGCTCAGCCGCCATATCGTTATATTTTTCTCATGAGTGGTAATCGAAAATAACAAATCACCGAAAAATGAGGGCGGCCCGATTCGCAATTTTGTCGTCCAAATGACCCATCTACTTTTCAACAAATCACACTACATTTTTCAACGTCATTCTTTTATTTAGGACTAGTTAACGAATGTAAAAGACACCGAGTTACACAAAAAATACTGAGATCGTAAATATTTGATAATTGAATATTATTTATTCATATGTCTACACGACGTGTAAAACAGATATAAAACCCAAGTTTGAATTAAATGGCACGAACGAGACATTTCGTTTCGCTGTTTTACGACCAAAGTTTTTAGTGAAATATAAAATTATCGTGATTATTATATTTTTATAAGAATGTCTCCCACATTACGTCTTTCTTACAAGATACGAGGGAAGAGTTTGAATTTGTCACTGTCAATGGGCGCGGTTTAGCCGTACCTTTGTAACGCCGGCTCCGGTTGGTCGCGGCGCCGTAGCGGTATTCGTACACCGAGTGTATCCATAATTCACGCGAAAAGTAGTGCGTCCATCGCGCGCAGAAACTGTTATGATTTTATGACCAGTTAAGGGTCGCTAATTTTTGCTCGTAAAGACTTCTGGTATGACAAAAATTGCGCAATCCGCGCGTTGCACGAAACGAATAAAGAAAAAACATCACCGCGACATAATAAAGCATCGATTCAGGTAGGAAATATATAAATATGTCAGTATTAGCATCCGTGCATTGCGCCATAAACGAAGTCTTACAGTACATCGTTGAAAATTCTTAGTTGTGAACCGTCTAATGAAATTGGCGAGTTGTGTGAAAGGCCACGCATCAAACGAACAATACTAATATAAGCGATAAAGTATACTCATAAATCCGTTACTCTCACCCCCGGGCTATTAACCTTAGCATAAAACAGTTGTCGGGGCGTAAAGGGCGACAGATATGACCATTTTACGACCGCGCCGTTTCACCGCAACTGCCCTCTAAACGCCCCGTCAGCGATTGCGATTTATTGCGTCATAACAGTTTTAAATAGCGGAATTAACGCGCAAATAACGCTCCACTTAACGACTCCATATTGACGTTATGTGCTTGTTCGGTCTGGGGCTGCTCTGACGTTCGTTGTTTTATTCATGCCCTGAGCCAGCTCCCGCTTGAAAAATAATAATGCGCGGTATTGACAGGAATTATTGTAATGGTTCCCAAACTGGCTTATACAATTTTAGGAAATAAATCATTACTAATAATAGTATGTACATATCGTCTATTGGATATGTATATTTAATAGTATCGATGTAAAGTGTGTTAGACAGGGATGCTCTACTTTGAATCAAATATATTTGGTTTCATATTTCATATAAATAAATAATTATATATAACCCAAGAAGGAAGCTGATATCGTACAGGCATCTGGATGTATGCATAGACACTTATTTAAAAACCGCAGATTAACCTCTTATTGTAGAGGTCTGCTTTTTGCAGATATTATCCTTGGGTTGGTCTCCTTTAGATTGTGTCATATTTTTACTGCAGTAACGAGAGGTTCCTTCTGCTGATGTTAGCATTTTTTATTTAAAAATTGTCTTCTCAACAACCGCATATCACAGAGGTGTGCTATTTGGCAGATATGTCCTTAAAGAGAGGTCTCTTCTAGATGTGTTCATGGTATTGTTTACAAGTTCAAAACCACCATTAGGCATTATTCCATGGTTTTTAGGTCGTAACATTGTAAAGTGTCGTCGACATCATCTTGTCATTATCGACCAAGGGATAATTCGGCACATAAATATAGATTTATTATTTATTATTAAAAGTGACCGCGACGAGGTTTGCTTCTACCTCTTATATTTATATTCAGCGCGGTTTCCATTAGCCTTAAACCACTTCCCCACTCTATTTCTCAGGCGTGGTAAGTAAAACGTTAACCGCGTTAACAATATCGCTTCTTACGGCTGTAACTAACACATTTCTAGACCTATCTCTCTCAATATACGTAAGTCCCGCGGTAGTCCCATGTACAGTCGAAGATTGATTGCCCGTGGCGGCCGAGTTCAGAGACTACAGTTGGGGAAATGCAGACTAAAATAATCGCTGCAAGTCGCGATCGCCCGCTTCCGCTGACTCCGAATGAACTGTGTGGTCAGGTGCGCCAACTGGGCTAGCGAGACAGACTTAACCATAATGTGTTTTTCGCGGACTTCGTTGATAATAAAAATAGTGTTTAATACGGTTGTTATCTACCCTTTCAATTCTATCAAGTCGTAAATTTGATGTACTTCGCTTTTGAAATTTAACGTAGTTAAATACAATACCCTTTTCTACTGTATAAAGATTATAATACCCTACTACCTATAAACATTGTATCATTTTCCGTGCAAATTGCAAAGAAAACTATATTACTATAAATATAGCTGATTTTGCTCTCAAACTTGCGAAAACTACAGAAAAGCGTGCGTTAATTTGTAATACTGACGATATCGGTTTGTGGTGTTTGACTACGTCACCGTGTTTTCAAGGTACAATAAATTCTGCTCGTCAAATCTTGCTGTTAAGCCGTACATATTTTCACTACAAATCATATTATTACAGTTTGACCTCATATTTCTGCATTTTATTAGTCACAGTTTTATGTATAAATAGGATGTATACAATAGAAACTGAGCAAGATTTTCGTGCTTGAATATTGAGAAAGATTTGTCGTGGAATGGTTTATTATAAAAATATCATAGGGATGTAACAGGACAATGTCGTACGTGCGACAGACATTTAATTATAAAGTAGCACCAAAACCACGCCTTTACCTTTACCTTTTATGTGCTATTTCCTTGCCCCACACAATTAAGAAGATTCGTATATTCGTTCTTGAACGGAGGTTTTTTATTAATGTATTTGTGTGTCCAATGTACGATTAGTCAAATGTTCATTATAATAATCGTATATGTCCATTTTTTCTTACGTGCCACTTGTTCAGATCTCATAATTTAAATAATTGGTCTTGTTAATAAATCTTAGATAGCAGTTCTAAAACCATCTACACCTACCATAAATCTCAAAGTTTTAATTAGGGCTGCCCCAAATCAGTTGCCATTTCGGTTATCTCCCTTTAACAAATTATATTTTTGGGATCATGTTGCCCCAGCTGTATTTATGTATATATGCATATAGACTGGAAAATATTGTGCTTCATATTCGTATATACTATGTCGATCCTTAGTTGGCGCGGGTTTCTGTATATTCCATGACAAGTCTGCATATCTTCGTATTATTAAATTTGTTGAGTGAGCTTCCGAATAAAACGATTCAATCACGATCGGGACATTACGGTCTCACCAAAAACTTAAGGCTTGCAGCCGCGGTCTGTCGTTATACGGAATTCCTGGATACAGCATCGTTGTGGTATACATTATGGAGTTTGTTGGAATAGTAATAGATTTTTTGATGTTTCGTCGAAAATTAGATCGTGGCTCGCGTTCATCCAAGCGCCGCTGTATTATTAATGTAATTATATCAGTGATTTCAAATTGATTATTGCGGGTACCTATAAACCACCCCACGTACGTACACGCCTAGAGACTAGTAAATGAAGTCCGAGCGTCCCAGCCCTACGCTACACGCGGACAAAGATCGCTTTACGAGCGCTCAAATTTCGTCACTCGATAAAACCGATTTACACGGTTTTAATCTCTAGCGCGGCTTAACGTCCGGAAATTGCTTGCGTTATGGTCTAATACGTAGCTATTCTTACAATCTTCGCGGCGTAAGGAGAACAGCGTTGGGATTGCGTAAATTGTTTTATGGTTTTATGGTCGTACGCGTCGTAAACGCAAAGGTCCTTTCTATTCACTGTACGGTGAAATTACCGATTCGTTACTAGTCACGTGTGAGCTTTTAAAAAAGTAAATCAAGCACGTTTGGTACCAGATTTCAGAGCGACAAATGTTTATTTTATTCTAAAATTAAAGACACGTGATATCATATAACTAAAAATCTGCGCACGAATCTTAATTAATACATGGCTATGTTGAATCGTACGCCAAAGCGCTCAGCCCCACCCCGACGTTTAGAGTAAGCTGCAAGGGAGTTCAGGAGGCTCAGGTACAAGCCGCGGCGAGACTAAAAGTAGAGCCGTACGTTTGCGGGCTCCGTACGTCGTACTCTCACAAAAAACACGGGTTGTGGGTCGTACCGGTGGTCGGGTGGGTCGAACATAAACGTAACGTAGGTGTGTTTGAATGAAAAAGTTTTGGGACGACTAAATTTAAGTATCTTAATCCAAAACTAGTTGCTACGGCAACGTTCGTAACTTTTTTTAATTCAAGTTTATCCTGATCCATATATGGCTATGCAATATATTGTGGTTTCAATATTACCGTAACACCCATGCCAAATAAGTTGTTTCTCGTTGTTTCTGTTGTTAACGAAAGGGTTTATTTAAAGCAAATAGTTAATACCAGTGAGTCTATATAAAAGATGTTGCGCTTTGTCTTTGTAGTTACTATAAATTAGACTAACACGGCTACCCACCCCCATACTTAGCTGCTAATGAGTTATCTACACTCTGACTGACGTCGAGTCGGAGAAATCATTCTTTTATCTTTAGCTGCGACCGAACCGAGTTATGCGAAAACCACGAAGAAACGAGGGAGAAACGTTTCGTCGCTACTTACAAACAGCGTGTATCAATGAAATATAAGAATCTTTCTCCCCAATGATATCTGCCATCCTTATAATCTCTCAGTATATGCTTCTGTAGGCTTTGGATCCAATGGGATATCATTTTCAGTCGTGCATATATTATCATTTTTAGTTATATTATGTATAATATATTATATACAATATTATGTACAATTCACACATTTTTAATAATATCTATTATTATTTCAAGTTACAGAATCAAATAAAACAGTTTTCAACAATTTCCAAAGGCATATCGTATTTTCAATTCATTTCTAAAGAGTTCTATCGTATCGCTTCAAACCCACCGCAAAAGCACTATAAAATTATATATA